>UXGD01000813.1:0-45750 GCA_900474315.1 Torymus auratus
TAACTCCAATATGATCGAGAATTTCAAGACAAGACAATAATACTTTTCATATTGACTGACAAGACCAATACAAGAGATAAATTTTCAAGACTTTACAAGAGCAAGACAATAATTACGCAAAAATATTGTATTGTCTTGCTCTCGTGCAACCCTAGTTGAATTTCTCCAAGGATCAATGATTAAATGAAAAATAACGAACATACAAACCTATTCTACAATCGTTTCATCACAGTAGAGATTAAAAGCAAATAAAATATTTTTAACCATCTCGAATCCACCCTAGTCTTAATCTTACTAAGGGTCTGCACAGCACCTACATCAGACGGGCGGGAGAAAGTGCCGCAGCGTCGTATCTTGAAATTCCAATTAAAATTAAGCCGAAATTCGTCGTAATACTCTCTCGAATTACGTCCCGGTATCGCCGGGCGAAAATCTCAACGGACAACATCACGAGCCACCCTTCCACCCTCGATGAAAAGGGGTCGAAGCTATATAGCAGCAGCCATGCTCTCTCTCTCCCTCTCTCTCAATTCGACGAGGGTTTGTTTCGAACTCGCTCTCGGCGGGCGGGATCCGCCCTCTCCTTAATTCCCAACTAAGATGGCACCCCCTCTAGCCCCCCACACTTAAGTCCCCGATTCCATGCATTTGGCCTCCACGCGCGATGATACGAGCTCGCGCAGGGGGCAAACGGCAACGGACGGCCATTCTCATCTAACCACACACACACACACAGCAGAATAAATCGCGCAAAGTCCGCGTATAGATATATATAGAAGTTCGCCTGGTATAGAGCGGAGGGGGGGAGCGATAGTGTCGAGCGTCTCTATAACGCGGCGCTGGGATAATTTTCTCAATTTCGCGACGCCTCTCCCGAGGGGTCGGTCGTTAAGGGCTCGAAGTGAGATTCCGGGGAATGACGCGGTGCGGCGAGTTCGCTCTTCTACCCTCTCACTCCCTCCCTCCCCCCTCCCTCTATTTCTAGTCCGTAAGGGCCGCGAGGAGCGCAAGATAGTTTGATAGGCTTGGTTGCCAAGAGACCTTAGACGCGCGCGCGCGAGCGCGAAGCTAATACCTAGGAAGGATGACCACCGGGGCTGCATAAGCGCGCGTCTGATGGCCTGGCTCTCGTACGATCCTGCTGCTGCTGCTGCTGATGTTGCTGGCGTCCCTAAGTCTAGGCTAGAAGGACAGACGAGTATTATGGTAGATGCATTTGTGTATTGCTGCTCGGACGAAGAGACGTAGAAAGGGATTTCACGCAATACCCGCGGCGAATGTTAAAACCTACATGAGTGTGGTACGTGAATTTCTTAGTATAACCATTATTTTTATAGATGATGGAATGATGGAGAATCGATTGTATGTGAGAACATCATATCGTTCGATTGCAGAATTTTTCGGAGCTAACTGGTTGGTTGTTAAATAAAATGATGTATTTTTGTGTACTTATAACGATGAGAACAAAACTTATTTAATAATTCTATAAATTTATCAACTTTATATTGATAATTGATAAATTATATAAATTTGTTACAAATGTGTTATAACTTAAATCAAGGAACATATAAGTTGCATGTGTACATCTCGGCTCTGAGATGAACATGGAGTGCGATGTATGTATACGCCGCAATTTCTCGAAAGAATCTCATGCTTATGTGTTCTCGTCTTTTTTGTCAGTTCAAGTAAAGAAAGTGAATTCATTCATTGATTGATATATCTTTCAGTAAAGTTTTAAGTTTTGAGGAAAATGTTTAAGCGACGTGTGTGAACTGCGCGGGGAACGTAAAAATGTCATAAAAAAGAGTGTGTCATAAATTGCTGGCACTTGTCCGAGTCTATGCATTAGTCTTTCGTACTATGACGAAAATATCTGTATTGTAATTTTTTTCTTTATTTACAAGAACAATTTCAACAAATTCCTTGTTCGTCTCTCTAAGCCCAAAATGAATATGTTTTCGAATTATTAGTTTATGTTACGGCGAGGATATAACACTTCCTTCTTATTTCGCAAACGCTGATTTCTTTTAGTATTTCCAAGATCGATCGATATCTCTTGGTATTGATAATTCAGTTTTTTATTTTATAATAATGTGAATGAACATATTTACATTACTCAAAAGACTCTGTGTGTAAAAACACATATAAAAACAGCAATATGCATCATATACTTTTATACACGTACCGTCGAACCGATATCCTGCCCATCACGCATCGTAAATCATTTATGCGCCTCGTTCGCTCAAGAATACAGGAAATATCTTTCACGTTTTACAGCACCTCTCTCTCTCTCTCTCTTTCTCACACACACTCTTCCTCTCAACACTTGCACCGATGTAAAATCTAGACCTTCGCTCGTGAGCGATAAATAAGTTCGCGCACTTCTAGCGCTATCGCTCGGGCGCATCCTCGCGTGAAAACTCAATTTCCTGCAGCGCACATCGAAGGCATAGACGCGGCTGCGGGGAGAGTGAGAGAGAGACTCGCGAAACTATCGGACTTATCGATGATCGATGGAAGGAACGTCAATCGACAGGAACGCGCTCGCGAGAGAGGGAGAGAGAATCGCCGGCGAGTGCGCAGCGATATGATAAATAGATCGCGGCCACCGCAACATGCGTGAGCGTACGCGAATATGTGTCTGTGTGTATGTCAGTGAGTGAGAAGTGGAGCATGCGAGATTCGTTTCGGAAACTTGGTACAGTCGGACGTTTGTATAGAGGTATCTTTTCTCGAAAGAAAGAGACGTAGAGGAGCAGAGGTAACAGAAATGAATAAACAATTATTAATTGAATATGCATTTATGGAAAATATACAAATATTAAAAACAATATTCATATAATACATATTTGATATTGCATAATATAAAAGTAAACGTTGAAGGAGAATTGATCAATTGGTAAATTGATATTTTTCAAGTAATAAAAAAGTTGTATTACATTCTCAATTACTTACAAAATTGATTGGGTAAAATCGAATATTAATTTACTCGTTGTATAAGTGTAATACAATATATAATAATTCGCATTATAATATTCGCATATTCAATAGCTACATACCGGGAAATATTTACATATATAAATATCTTATAAGATTTGAATAGTATATAATAGCCCTTAAATACCCGTCCTTAAAATGTGATTTTACATTAAGTATATATGTATTTGTTTAGATTAACTTATAAATTAATTAAGTATTAGGTGTAACAAAAGTATAAAATACAAAATGTCATATAATTCGAATTGAAAATTAACTCAGAATGAGCACTTTTTAAAAATTGTCAATGTGATTCCATAAAGAACAATTTTTATATTATTTAAATTTTATATTAGTAAGGTATATTAAAAGTTGATATCTCCTATGGTTGTAAACGTATTAAAGACATGGTCTTTTACACTAATAGATTTGTACCAATAGGCGAATATTTGAAAAGTACAAATTACTTGACGCCATTTTATGCAAGAATCCAAATAATTTTTATTTCTAGTCAAGAATGTTACCTGTCTACATTAACTTCAATTTTACATAATTTACAGAAATATTTATAACAATTTCGTGTTTCGTTCTATCTAATTATTCCATTTTCCTGTATTTTAAATGGAAAAATCTAAAATCAATGCAATTAATTTTCAGCATCCTATAATTTTGAAAATTATTAGTTTAGAAATTTATATATTCACATTGAACTTGAATGAATAATAAATGAAAACTACCGTTACCTGTATGCACCCAATATATTAGAACTTAATCTATAATACGAAATACTTGGATAGAAGTAGATGAAAGCCATGCATGCATTCAATCCATATACTCACAGGAATTCCAATCGAAAATATTAGGTGTGCTATGAAATGTACGTTCGCTTGTCGACCATTGCTAACACGCGCAAACGTGAATATTGCACGCGCTCTGCGCGCGAGATGAAAATACGCGAGCGGGTTAATATGCAGCGCGAAACTTTAATTGTCACGTGTATGAGCCAAATAACGTATTTCCATACGGTTATACGTCCCTTATTTCTTCGCTATTATTGCTTTGTAATGAGAAAAGTAATTGCTGGCTATTGCGTTCTACAATTTAGCTTCGAATTCTCTGCGCATATGGACTATTTCATATAATCTATATATACTAATAATAAAAGCAGATAATTTTAATAATTGTAATATTAAAAAGATATATTAAATAGTGAAATCATAAAAATAAATAGTTTCGTATAATTCTTTTACATTCGATGTTTTTATTAAAGTTGCATCTCCAATTTTACAATTGGTATTGATTATGTAACATATGCGACCTGTACCTTGAATTCAAAATTTTCAACAACCTTTAAAAGAAAACTAAGAATCGCTCGATATATTTCTTTTCTCTTTAATTCTTTTCATTTCTTCTTCGAAAATCCGAATTCACCGCGTACATATTTCCAAACAATCTCTTGCGACCGATATCTTACGGCCCAGCAGCATCGCAGCGGCAAAAAGTGTCGCTCGCAGTAATTTAATGACCATGCAAAACCAAAGTACCTCGCTGCTGCTGCAGCAGCAACGCCGTTGGCGGGGAAGCAGCGAGTGTATGGGGCAAGCGGCATTCACACGTATACGAGGCTCTCTCTCTCTCCCTCGCCCGCTCGCTCAGCACTACTGCAGCACGCGGGCCTCGACTTCCTATATAAGGTGCAGAGATACTAGACTCGCCTCGCGCCCCGACCAATGGCCATACCGAACGCTCGGCATCCTGTATAGAACAGTTTTACCGATAAGACCCCTCGGAGTTTAACAGCCCCTGGCTAAAGCAGCGCGCGCGGCCGCGTAGCTCATAGCCCCGTGAACGTACTTGCGCGCACGTTCACTCTTTCTCTCTCTCTCTCTCCCTCCCGCCCATGCATATATATACATGTGGGACGGCGTATATGCCTTATCCGGCACGAACCCCGAAACTGAACTGCTCGCGACGTTATATATAGGTACAGGGGAGTTTTGGCCGCGTGTGACGTAGTCCTTCGTGCGCAGCCTGAGATTCGCGCTGAAAGAAGATTATCGAGATAGCGACCCGAATGTTTGATGATCTTTTGGCTCTCTCTCTGGTGAGGGAGATGAAGCTATGACACTATAAAGGTCTTTAAGTGGGATAATTTATCGTTAAATGGAATTAAATTGAATTAATGGTTTTCGATATTGAATTAATTTTATCGTATTTAAGAACTTAACAATGCAATGAAACATCAGAGTTAATTAGTATAAAAATCGTGACCGGCACTTTGATGAGGTGGCGAAACTGTATCTCAGCCGGTCGCCGAAGTTAAGCGGCGCTGGGCGTGGTTAGTACTTAGATGGGTGACCGTGACCAACCTATGTAACTTCGGCTATTCTTTACGTGATATTTAATAAGTTTTAGATATTTAAGCCTATACGAAATGTGACATAAATATCTAAAACATATTTGGACATTGGATAGTGATAAAGCGGAATGTAGTGAACCATCAATTTTCCGCCGTGTCAGAGTTTCTCATCATCACAAGAAAGGTATAGTTATCGAAAGCAAGTAAACAAAAAGTATAGGTCAGATTCTGGACCAAATAGGCTGCAGGTGCTGATAAACTCTAAATATATATATAGCATGAAAATCTTCAAAAAATTACAAATTCAGTCAAATCAATATTTAAAGATAAAAATTTATTATAATAAATTTTTATCTTTCGGTTAGTATTCATATATGAATACTGTATACATCAAATAAATTAATATCGAAATAATCAACAGTGAAAACAATGTGTAAGTGATATTCTTACTTTTTGAGTTTTAAATATTTGGATTTATTATTTCTTCTTGGATACATAGCAAAACCATCTTACAAGAGAATACTAAAATACTTAAATATGGAAAAATAAAGAAATAATGTATTTCAATATTAAATACTCAAAACCAGTAAGCCACGCATTAGATCCCAGTATTTGTATATTTTTAAAACAAAGACGTATTCAATAATGCACATTCGCCCGTATGTAGTAAAAAACAATGAACCAACCGAAAGAAATAAACAGCGGGGCAAAGCGCGCAGTTCATAAAAGAAGTACAATAAAATCTTTAATCGCTACCTCTCTTTTTCGCGGGCGTAAAAAGCCGAGACTATAAGACGACCGGCAAACATCGGGCAAGTGCCGCTGCTATAAAGATAAAGCGCGAAAGAAAAACGGTCGGGCGCGCAAAGTCGTGCGCTGCACATAAAAGAAAAAGCACATATAAGAGGGCTTTTTAACGCTCGCGCTTGGAAAATATCGCGGGAAAACTCATATCTCGGTCTAGCAGCAGCAGCAGTCCGCTCCCACAGCCATTCAATAATTCAAAAGCACACTTATATCTCACCCCGCATCTTCTCCACAGCCACATCCCCGCGAGACTTACCCGCGCCGCGCGCTAAAAGAGAGAAAGGCATAAAAAAGTCCGAGAATGTAGTCTTTTTTCTCTTTCTCTCCCTCTCAGGCGGCTCCTCCTTCGTTCTTATCTTTCCGAGGGAGTAGCGAGAGCTGCAGAAGAAAGCATCAAAGGGGAAGCCGTAAATCTCGCGAGACGCGCCGCCACCGCAGGGGTGGCCTGAAAACACAAAGTAAAGGGGGGTAGAGCGCGCAGGACTTAAGCCAACCATGCGTCACGGTGTCTGCTCGCCGGGCGCGGGCGCGCGTGCAAGAAACCCATCCGCGTGTAACCCTCTCCTCCTCCTCGTCGGCGGCGGCGAGCACGGATCGATACGAAGGAAGAGAAGAAGAAGGGGTTGTACGCGCGGCGATGCTAGAGAGGGGGCAGGACGAGGAAGGGGTGGAAAAATCTTAGCTGCCCCGCCGCGAGGAGAAGCAAGTGAGAGGGTGGCGCAGCCGAGCGCGCCCTGCAAGGGGCCTAAGAGACGGGGGGAGAACCTTAGACAAGAGGCGTGGTCTTCCCCTGCTGCCTGCCTGCCTGCGTATATGTGAGAGCAACCCCTTCCTTCTCCTTCTTGCGCGACGTGTATATCTCTCCACCTCGCTGCTCTCTCTCTCTCACCGCCACTCGCACATCACGAGCCTTATTCCTCGATGCTCGCAGCGCACGACGGGCTTTCCTTTATCCCTCGAATTTCCTCGACTGCGATCTTTCTTTCCTTATAAACGAAACACTATCACGTCGTATATAGATATGAGCACACTTTTCTTCCACGTGTACAATAATACAGAATTTTCAGCAACCGATGGTGAGCGCGTAGCGCGCGCGAGAGAGCTTTTTTATCGGGGACAGCGCGGGAAAACTAAAGTATAACACGGCGAAGAGAGCGTGCGCGACGGCGGCTTTTTTCGAGCGCGCGCGCATGCGGCCAGCGGGTCAGCTGGCTGTGCCGGTAGTGGGGTAGGTATATGTGTGCGCGGCGCGCGCGCACTTCCAATCGAATTCGCGGCCACCGCCGGCTGTAGCAGCGGCTACAGGAGAGCCTTAATCCGGGAGGAGAGAAAGTGAATCGGCGCGGGTGAGCGCGGGCAAGAGTGAAATTTTAAGGTTAATCGAACCGATCGAAGGGGTCGGGGGTTGCGGAGAAAAGAAGGAAGGTGCGGAAGAGACCGAGCGAAAAGGGTCGATTGTGGGTATAGGAGGTAAAGGAAATAACGGAATTGCGCGTACTTTGTATACATGGCGTTACTTTGTATGTGGATTAAAACTAATTTGAAATATGCTTATATAAGTTGATTTGATTCAGTATTTTTTAAAAATATTTTATAGTCATGTTTAGCTAGTTGAGGTTTGGAAACTATATTTTATTAATAATAAGATATTGAATCATAACTGTAAAGAAATAATAATTTAACCATGCAATAAGATTGAAAGTATTGCCTAAAACTTTGATATTGTAATAGTTATAGAATATTTACTCCAAAATATTTATATTATTCTGCTCCAAACCACTCTCTAAATTCTAATAAGTGAAATTCACTTCAAATAAGTAAATATTCGCTTATAATAAGTACATAGTCGTGCACTTATATCGAATAAGTGGATGACTATGTACGTATAAAAAGTGAATATTCACTTATTTGAAGTGAATTTTACTTATTCAAATTTAGAGAGCATAGTAATTGGACATATTTAAACTTAGTTATCTTAACGGTTACAATGCTGTGTTATAATCGTAAAGAAATCGTTCTCTCAGTGTGTTAATATTTTACTCATATCACTCAAACTTTATGTATCACAAGTAAAAATTACCAATATGCCTGCGACATCCTTTCTTTATGCACATGTTTCAATTGTTTCATGTAACATAACATAATGCTATTCTGTTTCTATAATAATCGTGAACAAGTAAAACTATTTCTAAATCTTTCTATTTACAACACAACCCTCTAAACAATATCCGCAACACTCGAGCCAACTTCACACATGACCAATTGCAATCAGCAATTTCATTCGCCGGTACCGCGAAATCACTCATTGAACTCTCGCGAATGAACCTCGAAAAGTCCGAAACGCGCAACAAATCAGAGCTAGGTAGAGGTAGAGGGAGGAGTAGCGCTGCCGCGCCGTCGTGTGGCACACGCAAGTATAATTCAGCGACGTGTTGTCGGCGCTCGTGCGCGGAAACGCGAGCGTTCATACATTTCAGTTACATTGCCGCAGACGTCATCGGATGTGTTGACGGGAAATACGAGCATAACTCAAGCACGAGACTACCAGCGGCGGCGTTCGCTTCTATATGTATGTACGTGTGTACAGCCCGAGCCTCTGCCGTAGTGCGCCGCCTCGTGAAAATCCGTTCTCTATCCCTCCTCTCTCTATGCAAACCCTGGCGCACAGTAGCTCTCTCTCACTCGCAAGAGGAACGAGCCTGTCTCTCTTTCTCTCCCTCTCAGCCCTTCGCCGAGCGGCTACCTACTATGCGAGCTCGCACCGCACAGCCCGGTAGGTACTTGCATTAACTCGCCACTGACTGATGACGTCATTTCCTACCGAGTATTGTACATCTTGCAGCGTATTTCCGCGGGACAATTAAGATTCGCCGTCCTTTCCTACGTGTCGAGCGGCTGCTGACCGGCGGTGCCCCATTCATCTGGATTTGCGCAGGTTTCTCAAGAGCGCGAGGTATAGTTCGGGTATTTGTTGGCTAAATTAAACTCGAACCAACAGTAGTTAATGCTAGTTTATTTATAGCTAAATTTTATAAGAAAACTTTTAATTGAAATTCAAGTTAAGTAGTATGAGTACCATTATAGTAAGACAGCATAATACAACAATTCCCTTGTTTAATCTTTTCTTTTATTTATTAAAGATTACTCAAATTTCACGACTATAAGTAAATACTTTTTAATTAATGTGTATGCACTTTAATACTTATTACGTATAACTATTTTTTATAAAAGTTTGATAATTCTTAGAATTGAAGATACTCAAGTATAATATATAGTTACAATATAGTTATATTTATAAAAGTGTTCTCCTTTCGTCGATTGCACCCAAGAATAAAGCTCTTACAAACGGATAAACGCCCCGGCCAGTTTAATAATGATCCCAGAAATACTTTATCGAACGAGGCGGGCTCGTCGTCGTCGTCGTCGTCCGCTTTAATCGGCGCATTCTTCGTAATCGAATGCCGTAAACCGTAGAATTGCACAATTTGCCGTTTCCGGGCGAGAGCGCGAACACTGGCCTCCGAGGCAGTTTACGGCCGCGTAAAAGGCAAATCGTCCTCGAGTTACACTCCGCGTCTTTACACGCCTCCTCACTTTCTCATCAAGGCGCATTTCACGCTCCGTCGATTTATGCCCAGCCGCCGCCGTCACCGACGCCGGATGGAAAATGTTGTTCTGCACTTCTCATTATCCAAAGTTCTGATGCGCCCACAAAGTAGTTTGGCAAAACGACTTTTCTTTTCTTCGCTAATGTAATTGGTTGAGTTTCGGTTGTTCTATACGAATTTTGGAAACGTACCTCGACGCGAGGTTCTCATGTAGAAGCTTTCAAGTTTATCTTCCCTGAATATGTATAACAATTTTTTTCAAAACTGATAAAAGTGAACATCGAATAATATGATGTTTCAATAATTACGTATTCTTTATTACATAACATTACTAAAGTTAAATTGAAAATAATCAATCTAGTTATTTACATGTATGGACAGTAATATCAAGATATAAATAATGAAATCAACAAACAAACAAAAAAAACCTCTTCCAAAAATCCAATAATTATTACAATTAATTATTCTCCCCTCCTCAACAACCTATATCGCAGAAAAGTCAACGCTACTTGTTAATCAAACTTTCGACCCGCGAAAACCGCGTATATACGCAAATATACATCACAAGTTCGACAAAGCTTTTTCCTTGCAAGATATCCCCGGCTAGTAATTAACAAGGAGGCGGCGGTAGCCGCGTTGGCGTCGGTCGTGCAAAAAGAACGAAACCGGAATATAATCTCGTAAATTTACTAAGCGCGAGTATACGCCCGCGGGCACCACGTAGCAAGAAAATCCCCTTCCACCCCCTCACGCCGCTGCCTTCTGTTTTGTCGCGAGTAATACGCTGCGCTAGCTAAAATCAATTTATACCGCCACGTCGCCCTTCCCGACGCTCACGCTCGCTCGCTCGCTTCCCGAGAAAACAATCACAAGATGAATTTTGTAACGACTGAAGTTACACCAGTTTTTGCATATCCGCGTGCGGTTCGCTCCGTCACGTAAATACGCGCGGTTTTTCTGTAATTAAATACGTGCGGATGTTGGGAAAATATTATATTTAAAGTGCCGGAGAATCTATATTAGCGGTGTACACACGGTTGCGCGTAATTTTTTATATTTTTCAGATTTCTTTTTCAAAAACAACAACTCGCGTCCTTTTAGTCGATTAAATACAAGTTTACCGCAGGTACCCGAGGTCCCATCGAAGCGATAAGCGTTAACAAAGGAGCAATCTACAACAATTGTTCGAAAAGTTTCGCGCCGGACCCCGGCTCGACCACGCTCGACCGAGCTTCGAACTATTAATTACAAATACACTCAACTATGCTGCCGTATAATTTTGATAATTATAATAATATCGTACACCCTCTTATTAAAGATGGACACTTTACACGTGCCGCGTATAAATACAGAATATTTGCAGTAGAATTGTTGTTTAATTAATTACAATATTGCTAATTTTCGATTGAGAAATTAAGAAATTCGATGAATTAAATGTTTTTAAACATTCTATGTTACATCGATCACAAAGACTAAAAAAAGTTATATTACATCGAGAGTACAAAAATTAAATATTTTAAATAATATTTTTTGTGTCGTATTCGCATCACGTAAATATCGCATGACTATATTAAAGCCATATGGTAACAATATACTGTTAAAAAAGAGAAATTTTTAGACCATTAAAAAAATTTTATAAATAAAAATGATTATACAATAAAATAAAAATTGTTCTCAACCAGCACCATGACGCTATAAATATATCTTGACTTTAGAAACCAAGATCACATTCAACACAAAGCGCAACGACGCTCTCAATCGCCTAAACGCTTATTCGAGCCCCGTTTTTGCCCCCGCGCTTAACCAGATTACCAGCCGCGATTCTTCGCGTCGGGGGACATTTCGGCCCTCCAACTACTAGCAACCGAAAGCCATGGTAGTGATCCACGCGCCGCATTCTAGCCTTCCTCCCGCGCATCCGGCTCGCACACCGTAAACAATGCTCTGTCTCTCTCTCTCTCCTCGTCGTAAAACAGAGAGTCGCCTAGGCCGCGCAGCATCCGGCTGTACTGCCGTCGCCGCCACCGACCGTTCTTAAATCAACAAGCGCAAGAACGGCAAACAACGCCGTGCAGGCCGCACCGACGGTGTATCCCTTCTCGCGCACGGCCAATTGCAGCGCAAAGGTGGTGGCGGTGGTGGTGCTGCCCGGCCAAAGTTCTTACCCTGCGCTGTCCGAGACAATACCCTGGCCTCTCTCTCTCTCGATACGAGGGATTACGCGCCTTCCTGGGAGTGGGTTTGCCGTGGGGCTGGGAAAAAGCTGTTAGTTTGATGAAGCTCGCTTGATTCTAGTGCCTATATACCTTTCTTTCACTTTCGTAATCGAAAGACGCGCGGTGTCGTTGCGTGGGTGTGTATATATGTTTAATTGGAGTGCCGACCTGAGACAGAAGATATATAAGTTGATAGACTTAGATGGATTATAGGTGTAATTGGATTAGATTCGTGGGGGTATATCAAAGAAAGTATTAATATGGTTAAATGGAGATTTTTACTGATATTACAGATGGAAACTTACATCTTTGTGTTATAATTATTTCAAATTTAGCTAATTGTATACGGAAACTCTGAGATACGTGTTACTTTAAAAGTCGGAGCTTTTAACTAATTGATAAATTCTTGTGAAAATTCTATAAGGTGTCTGACCAAACTTATTTCAGATCTACTTGTAATCATTCCTTTCAAGATACTTACTTAAAAAATAATCTGTAAAATAATTCTCAATAACAAAAAGCATGAAATTTCAAAACCATACAAAAATAGAACTCGCATATAGACATCATAATTATTTAAAAGTAAAAGTCAGCCACGTTGGCGATACCCCCTAAGCTCAGTGAAATATTTAAAAACAATGCCACACGCAAAGTACTTTCAATTTTCATACTTTTCGCTTTCATTTCCAAGAAATGCGAGCGTCATACATATAGGATACGTGTATATGTATATACAAGAATATGCATGCATCCTCATACACACACGCATATATACTTGCAGCTCGTACAAACTCGCGCTGCAAACATGCACGCTAGCTCTTGCGCATGCAAGCTCAGGCATTTCCGTATGTGTACAAATCAAAACTTATAAATACGGCCGCGCGCTTGCGCGTAGTATACAAACTTCTAAGCAAACGCAGCGCTCTCGGCCACACACATACATGCACACATACTCGCGCTTGTATTTACCATCATACTCGACGATAGTTCGGAAAGCGCGAGGGTATGCCTGCATACATATATATATACACACGGCCGCAAAAGCGGAAGAAAGAAGACGCGCTATATAGGTGTACACATACATATATATATATATATATAGCGAAGCAGTATAGCAGCGTCTGCAAGGAGAACAAGGACGGCTCGGGTCAGGCGGGCGGTCTCTCTCTGCAATTCCGTCGGGGCGCTATCGGGGTGGGAAGCTGCCGCCGCCGGAGGAGAAACTCGCGCGCGGGAGGAGGCGGGCGCTCACTTGGCGATTAAGAACACGTACTAACCCTGCCTCGGGTTTTCCATCCACCCCCGCTGCCGCCACCGCCGCGGTACGGAGCAGGATCAATACAACTTACTTCCCCGAGTCGGCCTTGCCTTCTCTCTCTCTCTCCCTCCCTCGTGCAGCAGCTTTCTCTATATTATCCTCGCTCCCACCCGAGAGAGCGCGAGAGAGCACGTATAACGCATATTCCTCGGCGGACCCGACCCCTCCTTGATCCCTCGGAGAGTGTTCTTATGTCCCGGGCCTGCACGGAGAGCGCCGGCTCTACTTCTTACAGCCTCCCCCACCTCGGCCGCCGTCCGCCCACCCGCCACCCCCGTACTCCTCTCCCAGACTCTATATACACGGCCCACGAGAGACGACGCTCGGAATACATAACGGCGCGCTCGTGCACGGCCAGACTTACTCTCGCGTCCGTGCACGTATAGGTGTAGGTGTGTGTATATATATATAGTGGCGGCGAATCATATTTTACCGGCGCTCGAATGGGCCGCGATTAATTGCCCCCGGAGTTGAATGGAATTTATTAACGGCGCTGGCGCTGCTGCAGCTCTCGCGCGCGCACACCGGCCGGTCCCGCGAGGGTTGCCGCGCGCGGTATTACTATTTGCCTTCGCTGACTTTAAGGAATTCAAGCGTCTGAAAAGTTTTTCATGTCCATTGTGTATTTATTGCACTGCGGTCGGTGATATTTTAATATAGGACTTGTATTTTATATTTCTCTATTTGTGATCTATATAAATGAATGTTGCAATGTACATTATATAATACAATCATAATTTAAAGTGCATTGGAAATGTTATTTAGTATATCTTACTTTATGGAACTTTACATCTGCGTTTATTTTCAATAATTATATAATGTAAAAATATTTGCATTTTCAAAAAACTTTATTGGTCACATCTGTATAATCATAATAAATATCATTCAAACACTAAAAAAATACTTTGTATCCTAAACCATTTCTTACACCAAGCGACTTTTATAGCTTTGTTAAGCAAATCGTTCTGAAAATGCATACAGCGATTAAAAAAAGAGCGCGCAAAGAAAAAAAAAAGGAAATTAAAACGTATGGATTCGATCCACAGAGGAGTACAAATATTTGTCCGAGCACATACCACTCGCAAACGAAGGGCAAACGTTTGTCTGGCGCGAACGCGCGGGAAACCGATATGGGAGTGCGAAAAAACGAGTCGGGCAAGAAAGCCGAGTGCAAAAACGAGCTAAGAGGATCGGAGATTTTCTCCCTCCTATCTCACCTTCGCCGAGTGCGGCAAGAACGAAGCGCACACGTTAGCAAACCCGTAGACGACGAGGCGGATCATCCTCTCGTATATATGTACGGAGAGAGAGAACGCGTTCTTCTCGCGTTTCGCCGCTCTCATCCGCCGTATTATCGATCGCACCGAGAAAACTGGCGCGATCCTCGAGCGCGAGCTAGCTATCGTGTTCCTAAATATTGGAGCGCGAGTTTTACGATCACTTATACTGGGTGCACTCTTGTATAGTGACGACGTTACCGCACTATCTCGATCACTTCGAGGTATGTGTATACGCATATAAAATAATTTTATATGTATCTTGAGCGTGAGCGAAATCGCCGTAGGATGATTTCACGATATCTTGCGTGATTGTACAAGGCTCGGATTAAAAGGATGACGCGTACATTATACTGAAACTTGATGCGATTTAATTATTTAAGATTAATTGGTAAATTATACTATAGAGGTGTATTAGTAGTTAAATCTATCGTTTTAAATAAAAAGAAACTTAACAAACGGTTTAAAAAGGCAGGATTACAGCAGTTAAATCATTACAAAGTTTTAACGTTGCATATGCGGTTCGCCTGTCGCTAAAGAGAACTGAAGCCGCTTTTCCCGGAAAGTACTCATGGAAGCTTTGACTTTGTTGACCGCAAGCTTATTTAATAGAAAAAATATTTTCAAGGCATTTAATTGACTATAGAAAAAGGCTTGTAAGTTGCATCTCGATAATGCACATAATAAGTGCTTAAAAGATATAGAATATTTCACAACAATAATTCTTATTAAGAAACAATACTTGTAAACAAAAATAAATGATAAAATAATAATAAAATAATTCAATGTAGTAAATTTTCTCTATGAAATATTTATCACGAAACATGTAGATAGAGAGAGGTGGAGGGCATGGGGGTTGAGCGAATCTATGTGAAAAGATTTTCTTCATAAAGATTTAAATAGCTTTTTAAATTTTAGACAAATTTTAGTTGTATATAATGACAACAATTATATTATATTATATTAAATAAATAAATGCAAAATTTATATTCCAATCCATTCATTATTAAAAATATAATGCAATATGCTTGACCTGTCTTTATCAGCGTTTTTTCTGACTTAATTACTCCGAAAATGAAGTTTTTTTTCAAGCATATGTACATACTCCGAACAAAAGACAATTAAATTTTTGGATCACTAATTCTGAATCTCCTGTCAAATTTAAAAATTGATACTAGCTACAAAATTTTTTTAGTGCAATATTATTCATTATTTTTTCCTTTGCAAAAAACTTCAAGAAAGCATCTCTTTACTCTTCTTTACTCTTATCAAACATAATTATATTTATAACACTCTAGTTTACACAAACATAATAAATATCAATTGATTCATTTTTTACTCCAATCATCGATCTTCAACGACCTTTTTCTTATCATGTTAGACTTGAGTGTTATCTCGTTTCGTCCTCCGCTTCACCTTCCTTTTCATCGCTCTTCCTTGCGTCTCTTGACTGCATACGTTCACAAATACACACTTACACACGTGCACACATACACACAGACGAACTTACGTGCATCCGGCCCTCGCGCGTCATCGACGCTCTTTGGAGGTTTTGGCCCCGTGCGAATTTCCAGCCGAGGGGAGACGCCTCGAACTCTCCGTACGCGCGAGCGAGCTGTTTGCGATTCGCAAACGATATATCGGGGTAAAGGAAGAACCATAGAAGCGAGGAGATCTATTGCAGCGTTACAAACTGACGACAGATGCACCTCAAGAGACGCGAAATAAACTTTGACGGTAAAGGGGAAAGAGAGGATGGAAGAGTAGGGGAGAGAGAGAGAGAAAGCGTATGAAAGAGGGAGAAGACGAGGAACGAGTTCGGAATAGAATCAACAAGTGAACAAATTGTATAAAGCTCACTTCCACGAGTTTCATGAATCGGGACGATCCGATCTTCACGCTCGGAGAGAAGAATGGACGTTTGACACTTGTCAAAGCTTTGAATGTACATAATTCTATTTGGACCTTAATTAAGCTCTTTTATTCTCAGAAAATACAGTTTCCGATTTGCATAAAATATATTTCGAAATTGCTCATCTGAAACGTGTATGAAACATTTGCCTATGTGATGTTTAACGATATTTTCGCTTCGGAAGCACTTTCCATACTATTAGAATATTTTGATATACTAGTCATCAACAATTATTCCTTAGGGTCGTGAAAATACTTCTAAATAAGATTGAATTGGTTTCGAGTAGGCACATGAATTCAAAAAATTGCAGTAAAGGTTTGAAGGGTGCGACTCGTAGCATAGCGCTGGAAAAACGGCGGAAAATCGCGTACTCAGGGGTCTGGCAGGCATATTTCATTCATCGGCAATTATTCCTTATTGTAGTAAAAATAGTCCCAAATAAGGTTGACCTGGTAACTGCGTAATATAGTGAAACACCACTACACTCGAACCTTGTGTATAATTATTTTAGCTGGAGCTGCACGATATAGCAAGATTAATCTTGATATTATATTGCCATGCCTCAAAATTCAAGACAATTATCGATACAATATTTATTTACAGTTTTTGATACAATATCAAGACTGTGGTATCAAGAATCTTGTCTTGTCTTGAAAATAACAACATTTTCTAATCGTAATATGCTCGAGTGATAAAACCTGGTGGGTGACACGTTCCTATATCCCTTCGGTTCGACTTACTTATAGCTACGTGAGGCCACAGAGAGGGGGTGCGCCGCCTGGCGTCTGCCCACGAACTAGACCTTGACCAGCGGCACACATATGGCGGAAAAAGTACAAATTTTAAATTTGGCTTTGATTTGTACGTGTACCGAAGTTTTATTGTTATTATATTAAACCTAATGTATTTGTATATTAAATTATGTTCAGTTTCATTATTCTTGAAATTTACTAAATTTGAAAATTAAAAGTTTCTTAAATTTTAAGAATTTTTAACAGTGAATCATTTAAAATGGATTGATAAGGAGAGTGCACACCCTCCGGGGAACGGATTTTCGCGGGCATTGGAGAGCCGATTTCTGGTACGTAAAAATAAAGCACAGTATGCCTAATTCCATCTAATAGGCTCTTTTTCTTGAGTTGTGAGAAATCTAATCTCAAATATCCTCTATTTCGTTAAAAAATGATGTCTCTTCTATGGACTGTCACATTACAAGTATTTAAGATACGAAAATGAGGAAGAAAAATTATAAAAGTAGACAGTAAGAGCTAAAATTTAAGCTCTGATTCGTTAAAAAATATTAATTTACCATGAAATTATAACCAATTAAATATAGTGTAAGAAAATGATAAAAAATACAAGCCATTTAATCACTCAAAATGAAGACAAATTTTGAAATTAAATTCCCGGATTTTCCGCACTTGTTGGACAATATACTATTCTTTATCTTCTGCGTGCTGGGTTTCTCAGGCTCCGTGCAAAAAGCAGGTATTTAAAATCAGAATAATATACAATTACTTGATAACCTGCTTCGACTAACGAAATTCTTGCGAACCTGACGACCCGTAATGTATACGAGTACATTAACCCTTGACCCTCGAATAAACGACAAACCAAGAGGAATTGTCATCGCGAGCCATCAGACGAGCACCCGAAACCGAAAAAAACAGTGAAGAAACGCCGAAACTCGATAAAAGAGCCACTTCCGACTCGCAGTTGCCCTCAACCCCCCGCAAACCCCCAAACACAGAAGTACCTGGTGCCCACTACTACTCCCTCCATCCGACCGCGAGGGAGAGCAAGAGAGAGCAAGAGAGATGGAGCAGCGAGCATTCAAAAGCGCTGGCGAGTCGCAGAAAGAGACGGAGAGAACGGTAGTACTGGGAAACGCTGCCGCCGCCGCCGCCACCACCGCCGCAGCAGCAGCTACCCCCGACCCCGGCAAAAGCGATTAATTACTTTGAGCAATTTGCTCACCAACTCCACTCAGCTCGTAGACCGACACTATTCTCGTTTCTCTGTCGAGGCAGCAGCAGCAGCAGCAGCACCGTGGCGGCGGCAACGCGTTTCCCTTCCCGTCGCAGCCACCGCGCCGCTTTGCCCTCGAGCTGCCGTCCGCTGTGTATTGCTATATATATATCGTTGTAGATGTATGTACATATATATGTATGTATGTGTATAAGTGCGTTTCTGAGTGGATGAGTAGAGGTGGTGGCGGTGTGCGCGAATGCGAGGAATGCGATTGTACCGCGGGATTTTAATTTATACGCGTACACCGCGTGGGTACCGCGAAAGGTACGGTACGGTACCGGGTGCGCCCGGAAGTTCGAGAGGAAGTTGCTATGGTTTTCTTCTATTTGGGAGAATTCAGTTTTTATCAGTGATATCTATATAGCTATTTTGTTTCATTATAGTACTCTTTATTTACACAATTTAGTATTATTATTGTTCAAAGGAGATTATTATAGTATATCGTGATCGACAAGCTTTCATTGACCATATTCTTATTAGGTACCAGCTGCTACTTCAAATTGTAGAACTAGCAATAAATAACTCTATAAAATAAAAGCAACTGTACCTTCCACACATCTAATGCGTCAGCCCATATAATAAACAGTCGTTAAAACTAAATGCGAATATTTCCACGTGAAAACTATCCGACGCTATAGTGTTGATGTAACACTCACCACACATATATAGGTATATAAGACGGCTGGTAAAGTGAGCACAGAGAACGGCCACGGCCGTATAAGAGCAATGAAAATTACATTGACGTGAAATCCAATAACGCGGCCTCAATATCACCCCGCGATATCAGATAAGTGTCAACGAATAATCGAACGTCTGTGCGCGCGCGCTAATGCATGTATACTCAATCGACACCCATCGAACTCATGCACGCGCTCGCATATCTAGTCCTCTCTACATCGCCTCTTCCCTCTGTCCCTTCTATTCACATCAACGACTCTCTCGCCTTTTTCGTACCCATAAAACATGGTAAATCATCGCAAAGTATTGGCCGAATATTATGCCCCTCTGCGATGCATCGGCTGCATAATTACGTTTTTATGCTAATACGATCCTCTCTCCGCCAACGGGAGACCGTTGCAGTAAAGTATTATACCGTGGCGCTCGGGTCATTAATATGAACCGCGCGCACTCCACGCAACGGTATAAGCCCGACCGGTGTTACATCAACTTTCCGCATCCACACTTCCCCCGCCGGCGAAATTGAGCGCGAAAAGTATACATAACTGCAGCGTTGTACACGCGCGCGATGGCTTCTTTTCATTATACTTATACTTCTATATTATAGAGCTTTTTTCGTCGCGCGGCTCTCTGCGGCTGCATCGCGTATAATCGAAGTTGTTATGGCTCGACTCGCGCGCGATTTAAGTTTTTTATGGCCGCGCGTTCGCGCTTTACGCTACTTTATGCTCATTTGCCGCGCGTCGCTTTTAAGCGCGAGCGCGCTCGATGAAATTTAATCGCGCGCGAGTATGGAGCCGGCGCTGAATACCCGATGATCGCGTACTTCCGATGGCGCAAAGTATGTATATATATAGCATATCGAAATTCATGGTGAGAGAGTGAGAGCCGTGTAATGGCTGCTGCGGTCTTTTTCATCGTTGCGAATCATTATAAAATGGGAGTTGGCTTTTCGCGTATTTTATGGGGCTGTAGTGGTCAGAAATTACAGCTTATTAACTGCGCGTTGTTTGAAAGAGTTATACGATGCATTAGAGATCGTTTTGTCATCTGATCGAGCTGTAACATTCGATATTTTTAGTAATTTATACGTTATACATTTAAAACAACTTTATACGATATTCATTTGATGCATTTGTGCGTTTTCTTGAAAATCTTACTATAAATTTTTCTATCACTTATCAATCAATGAATATTGATCAATAAAAACTGTAGCAGTCTTTGTCCTGTGCTTTTATTTTTCATAATCCAATCGTCAAAGTCGCGGCGCTGTCAATTTAACTTGTAAATTAGAAACCCGCCATTCAAGTGCATTTGTCGCGTGTACTAATATGCTTAGAACCAAACGCCTTTCATTATATTATTGTTCCTCTCCGGCGCTCGTCCAGTCGATTGATTACTATTGCATGTATATTTTAAATTGCAGTCGAGCTAGTCGAAGCGAAACGGCCTGCACCGCGGCATATGTTAAATTAATGAGATTTATAATTAGCAAGACACATCCCTGAGTTAATTTAGAGACGCGAACGCGCGCCGCTGACCGCAAAGCTAGCCCCCTTCCTCCCCATACTCTCGTTCTCCACGCTAGCCGCAGCCGGAATAGTCAAGAACTATAAAACAAGTTATTTATGCATGATTATTCGCGCCCTACTTCAGGTCTAAATTATACAGCGCTTTTCTAGGAGGACTTTTGGGATTCTTGGGCGCTCCCGCGGCTGTTGGCACTGAAATCGAGCTTTATTTACACACTTCTTCGAGAGATGGAGTGTAACGTCTGTTGGTGAATTAGCCAGTAAATAGTTCAGCCCGTTTTATATATATACTATGTGATGTTAACTGTGTGATATAGATTTTGGAATGTAACTTTTCAATTAAGGAACCTACGCTATTTGTAGTTTAACGAGAAGAAGACCGAAAATAAATTTCAAACATTTATAGAAATAATACTTAACATTTTTATATCTTTCAGGATACAAAGGTAAAATTTGCACAGAGGAAGATAATTTGTCAGAAAGCAATTCTCACAAGACTTCTTTATCGCAAAGAACAAACGTCAGTGTTATTACAATTGAAGCGCGCCTTTCCAAGAAATCTACATTTCAAGCGCGAATCCTTAAAAAGCACCTCCTCAACTCCACCCACCCCCCTATACTTGCTCCTTCTTCTTCCTCTCGTTTCCCCTATCTGCACAAAAGCCAGTGTGTTGAGGGGCCGCAGAGCATCGAGCGGCGGAGAAATGTCTTACTTTCCCCTCCCTTCTAACATCGCGCTCGCAGGCTCCGGTAAGGGAGAGCCAACCAGCGCAGCCATCTTGCCCCCTAGCCCGCCTCACGCGCGTTCTCCCCCTCGGCGCGCGTTATATATATGCACGTGGTCGACTGACGTTAGGCTTCTCTCTCTTTCCCCCAGCCACGAGCGCGTCTTATCCCCACCGAAAGGGGAAGGCTTTCTCCGCGGAATGACAATCGAGAGATAACGAAGCGACTCCCGTGGTTCTCGTTTTCTCTCTCTCACTCGGCGGAGAACTTTCTCTTATCTTGCTACCCTCCCTCTGACTTCTGCCCAAGTTTTCTTTTCTGCCGCGTCGCCTCCTGACTCGTCGGTTTTTTCTTCGCTTTTTGTCGCTTTACTTTTCTCCTTTGTCACCGTTGCGCCGCCGCGGCTCCGTCCCGAGACGTCTCTTGCATTATTAATTTTCTTGTTTTATGCATATGCCCGTGGCGGAATGAATTGTAATGTTTGCCGGTTTTGTTATTTGACGTTATGAAATTTCGCGGAATAACGGGTCACTCGTGTAGAGAATTATAACGAAATTTATTTCATTATAGTAGTATTAGTTTCGATAGACCGCGTCATAAATGGCTTTTAGATTATTTATACAGGTGTATACGACGAATTTTGCATTCGAAAATTCATATTCGATCCATATCTATCTAATTTGTTTGGCAGTTAATTAATAAATAACGTAGCGATTTATAGTCTACATTTAACTAATTGCGTAAATGCAGTTATTTATAATGCATTCATTGTTATATTGAAATATATTTTTTATGGGCGATTTAAGTGTTTAACTGCGTTGCTAGTGAAAATTAATTTTGATGTGAAACAAGTTAATCTGGATTTTTAGAAATTTTTTTTTATTATCGAAGCAATTGAATCTCATAAAGATTGTTTTCCGATTTTTTTCTTTTTTTAGAAATATTTTACAAATACATGTACCCAATTAAAAATATGTTTATAAAATTTTGCTTATGCTTTAATATCTACAGAGCAATTATTAAAAAGACTAAAATTATTTTTATAATCTTATAAAATTAAGCTAAAACTTTTTGTACTGAATTTTTCTGTACCATCAAAACCATCGTTATAAATCAGTTTAAAAACTCGTTATTTTTATTCCGCACTTTAAAACTTTTCTCCACCTCATCATCTACAAATGCCCTCTTATAACCAAAAGCCCGAACCTCCCTCTAACCCACCCGAGCAATATCTTAGCAACTCCGTCAGACGAATATCATCGTCATCGCGCTATTCCTCAGAAAGCCATCTGCTATCGGGATCCACTCGTTATCTCCCTCGCTATATATACACGCTGGCGCAGCGCAGCAGCATCATCCGCCAAGACCGCGTCGGCGAAAGAGAAGCGGCGCGCGCTTTGACGCGGTCGCTTTGCTGCTGTTGCTGCAGCAGTTGCGAAGTTCGTTCTCGCCCCCTCTTCCCCCACATCTCTCCCGTCGGATTAGACGACGACGACGTGGAAGCGGGCCGCATAGGGTGTGTAAGGACGCGGAAGGACGCGTGTAAAGATGCGCCGAGCAGACCGGCGCGTGTATATAGCCGCAGGTGAAGGAGAGAAGTCGCCCGCGCGCGCGAACACACGAGCCTGTATAGGTGTATTATATACGGATATACATATGTATACGTGTAGATATAAGTGTACGCGAGAGGGTTTCGTACAGAGCGAGCAAGCCTCGCGCGATCAATACCCCTCCGGGCCAAGTCTTCGCGCTCGCCCACGCGCGAGGACGCCTGAGCGCCTGTATATATGTATACATATGTATATGTGTATAATGTGCATAGAGTCGTGGGTGGTGGGTGAATGGGTGGTTAGTGTTAGGAGGAGAGGGCGAGGACTTGAATTATGAAAAACAGTAAATCTGATGTGTTGAAGAATTGAACATATAAGTTTTGTCGTATACTGGTATACCTTAAAAACCCTTCTGAAAAACGCAGATTATAACATTTATATGAATATAAGTACTTTATAAATGATTCTATTTATTGAATATCATATCGTATAAAATGAGAATAATTACATATTCATGAGTAATTTTTAATAAATCCTTTTCAATTCCATCAAGCTCGGTTAAAACATTTATTAACATCAGGAATAAATTTTAATTGATTTTTAATTAAGTTACAGCCAAAGTAAAAAAAACAAAAACAGATTTTTCAATAAAAATATCCAAAATCCAAATTTCGTCTCATTAAATTTGTACAGGACAGGTATTAGAAAAATAATATTTAAAAAAAATGATTAAACTTGATTTCGTGGATAATAAGACCACTATACTCGCCCCATTTCCATAATAGATTCCACGCAAACGAACCGCCGCACTTCTCTTTCTCTCTGTCTCTACTAAATCGCCTCGGCGCCCATGATTAACGACTCCAAAAAGGCTCATTGCTGCCGCGCGCGGCGCTCTCTCTCTCTCTCTCTTCCCGAAATTTCACCACTCGCGTGCAAAACTGGGCGGTGTTCCGATTCCGCGCAAGTTTCACTAGCGCTGGATTACCCGAAATCCCCGGCGGTGGAATTCACGCGGCTGATCGCCCACTCTCTCTCTGTTAAGTCGATCGGCCCCCGATAATTGCGGATCCAATTGTCCATCCGAGCGCGCTCGCTTTAACGCTCGCTGCGCGTGCGGGTGTGCGTGTGTGTATAATATGTATGTGGGAAGAGGTCTGAAGGGGGGAAAGGACGCCAGAACGAGAGCTCAAAGGTTCTTATCTTTATTGCCGAATTCCGCGTATCTTCGGCCCGCGCGCAAGCGAGAAGGAGAGAGAGAGCGGAGGGCGAGATATATACAGGGAGAGACGTGGAAATGAGGACATTCCACGCGACTCTCTCTCTTTCGGCCTCGGATTGGACCGTGGCCATTTACGACTGGGATCCTTCTTCCTCGCACTCTCTCTCTCCCTTTCCCTTTTTACGCCTTCCGCTTCCTCTGCCGCGTGCTCTCGCTTTCGAGAGCGAGCCTTTCGGCACTTTGCGCCGTTTTGCGTATTCCGCGCGCGCGTGACAATTGCGCCAGGCAAGAGAGAAAGAGCTCGTATGCGAAAAAATTTTTTCATCATTCCCGACACCGATACGATGTGCGTGCAATCACGTCTCTCTTTCTGTCTCTCTCTCTCGGCACGCACGCGCGTGACTTATAGGGGCGAAATTAAATTTTTGCGCCGAAACTGCGCGCGGCTGATACTCGCGCACGATTTTAGTGTATAGTGCGCGATTTGCATATTTTCGCCGTACTCGCGTCGACGTTCGTTGTCCGTTTTAATTTTAACGTGCAATTTTCTAATTTGACTGAAGAGAGTGGTGGAAGCGAAAAAGTTATTTCTCACACGCCAGACATATCGCGCGTTGCTACGCGTTCTGCTATGGCCATTTCCACATTTTACCGCGTATATTGAAGGAATGTTAATTTTTAATAGCACGATATTTCGGTGATGTGCCAAAATAAATGAACTTTTAATATAAAGTTATATTTTGACTTTCATTACTAACTTATGATGCCTGAAGCTCTAGACTTTATTATTTCTATTTCAGTATATTACGCCATGATTTATGTATTTGCTAATATTTTATTTATAAATTATACTAAAATTGCAATTAATATGCAAATTATATACTTTCAGTATCATGGAAATACTGCCTTGATGAAATAAACACATTAAATCTATATATTTTTGTAATATACATCATCAAATTAAAACGTTACCTATTTTCATTTTTTTTCTACGAATTTATAGCATAGAATCTTCCGAATTCTCAAGGAAGAATCATTAAAAAGTAACTTGGGGTAACTCTATCTCCTCTCGATTTCTCGGACATACATATAGACACAGGTGAGCCAAGTCAACAGGAAAGTGCGCCTGCAATAAGACGACTGGCCAACCGGTCTCGTTCACCCTCACATCTACAGCGATAAACTACCACGCTCGAGCTGCGGCCGGTCGCACGGGGCGAGCGCGCCGACAAGAGCTGCTCCGCGCTTTTACACACACATACATATACATACATAGTATACATATATAGATATATACCGCGAGGGGAATACAGGGGATGAGAGCTCCACACGCGAAGGTGAAGTGGCGGTAGAAATAGGGGTGGAAGCATCCCCAAGGAGCCGATCGTCCAACTTTGCGCGCTCACTCGTTCTCGCTCACTCTCTCTCTCCCCCGCGGCCAATGGATGCTGCTGCTGCGCCCCCAACTCCCGCGATCTCTCGATTCGAGGAGCGAGCTTCGTGCGGCAACACGGCTGGCCCCCCTTCCCTTTCCTTCTTCCCCTCGATCTTATATACCGCTCTGACTATATGTGGTAGAGAAGCTGTAGCGAGGAGATCCTTATTCTCCAGAATTCAAAAGGGCGGATCTACCTTGAATGATTCATTAGCGCGCAATGGCGCTGATGGGAAAAAACGCTACGGTGATGCGAGGGAGCGAGAGAGACGGAATTTTAAGGTGCGAGGAATCGAAGAAACGGAGAATTAAGGAAATTCTGATCGGCGAGACTGATTGAGGCTGATTCTGCGCGAGCCGTATAGGGGATGAATAAGTTAAAGTGGGCAATCAATACGTGTAGCAGCGATATAAGGTGATTTCGAGCTTTCATGCTGGGCGAAGGCTGCATGATGACGCGTAATATTTGAGGAAAATGGCTTTCGCTCGAATAGTTTCTTTGAATGTAGCAATGAGAAAAATTGCTCGTTAAGTTTGATAGCGAAGATATTCATATTGGAGATTTAAAGAAAATTGCGGAACTTTTTTTTATTAAAAATTATTCTATACGGCTAATATCTTTTGATATTACGAGTTATAATAAAGATAACAAAATTAATTTTTGGCTATCTCCAAAAAGTGTTCTGGCCATCCAGAATTTTAAATATCAACTTTTGTTTATTATTGCTCGAACTAAAAATCAAAGAATGATAAATGTACTTTATTTATAGTACACAAATATTAGAAAAATAACATTTATTTTAGTTACGGCATCAGTACGACATATGGCCATGCAAGGTACCTCAAGGTAATTTGTCTGTCTTAAGCGGAAAACTCTTTGTATATGCTTCTCCAAGCATGTTTAGAAAAAACTGTTGAAAAGACATAAAAAAAATTGAGAACTGCCTAGGCGTGATATTGACTTTACACAAAGCCAAATTGTGAAAAGAGTGTTTTGACTATGCTCCGTCATGTTTAATTAATTCGCCCAATTTAATTTTAAAAAGTCTTTTTATTTTTTTTTCCAAGGCAAAATCAACAAAAATATATAGACATACTTCAAAATATAATTTCTATCTTATATACTAAAAAAAAAAATTCTAAAACTTATAAGAAAAAAATTATCTTGCTAAGAGCTAAATAATAAAATTGGCTTTAACCATGGTTTTAGCGTCTGTAGCTAATACGGCCACTTTTCGAATTGATTTTATTGTAAACAAGTGAAAATGGTTCAAAAATTTTAAAATAATTTATAAGCTGTACTTTTCTCTCATTTTTATGACCAAATCACCTCGAGTTACCCTGTATAATACACGTCCAGTACTAGGCTGATAATGGAGTAAACAATATAACTGAACGAAGAAGGCATTATTTCATTTTAAATCATACTCAGCCTCTAAAACGTGTTATCCGTGAAATGCAGAAATTATCAAAAAATTATAATTCTTTAAGACAATTGTAAAAGAGAGACGAGATCCCAAAAAAAATAACTTTTTACAGTCACAATACTAAATTCTTACTAATTCTTACTAACGTAACTTTTTAAATTCCTTATTTAAAATTTTAAATTATTAAAATCCAAATATATTTAGTAAAATAATATTATATATCTAACCATAGTTGTCAAAAATCGACACATCCTATATCAAATGCAAGAAACGCGGGGTGTCCGGTTTGTGCATTGTCAATGAATGTGTCTCTCCCTTATAATATAATTATTAAAAAGTTAACCAAATTCAAATAAGGGATTGTATCTTTATATACCAATCTAAATTGTTCAATACAGACATTTTGTGCAAACAAAAATACTTTACACTACATATATATATTGCCCCATGATTATTTAAAAGCCCTAACACATATTCTTAAATATCATTATAATAGACGTTCTTTCTTATACGATGAGCTGCACATAATATTGAAAACAAGAGCGACAAACACTAGACAAGTCTCCGGAAAGTACGTATGAACTCTCTTCATACGTATGAGAGCTGGCTAAACCTTCTAGCCGGATAAGAGTGAGAAAACGAGCAGCACGAGGCGCGCGCGAGTCTCGCCGGACCAGAAAAGACGAGACGCAAACGCGCGTGCAGCAGCCGAAGGAAACGAGAAAAGGGTCGGCGAGCGCTTCATATTCGCGAAGGTGTTTTATTGTGAGACGAGGAGAGGGGCTGGAAGAAGGGTCCGGATATGTAATCCGGAAGGCATAAACCTGCGAGGGCAAAAGTCGCCTGCACATCAGGCGCACGGGAGACGAGGACCAGTCTCTCTCCGAAGGTCCGACCGGAACACTGACGTTCCATTATCTGGGATGGAGCACGAGCACCTCGGATAATTCAGCGGCGAATATGGGGAGGGAGACACTGCGGTACTTTATTTCGAGAGGATGACGCGTCGCCGGTGTACCCGCATTATGCGTGCATCCGCGTTACGCGGATGATTAACCTTCTGACGCGCGCTCCGCTCTCTGTTTCGCTCTTGTTGTACCAGAGAGAGATATAATGCTGTTTACCGTTTTGTTTGAATAGTTTCGGACTATTTGTATAGAATTAATCATCTGTCCCATAGACGCGCTTTTCAACAGAAGAATATCTTTACTGCGTGATAAGGTTTATTGCTTTGTTGCATTTTCTCGTATATTTCTTTTATATTATAACAAGATTCGTTTAATTTATTTGTTACATTATAATGTAACTTTTAAGAGAAAAAAAAATTATAATTTTGTATTAAAGACAACCCTTATTATTTGTTATATATATTTTATATTTACATTTATTTATGTCATAAAATAATTATTTCTTTTCAGAATAAAAATGATGTATTTATCTTTTGATATTTTTGTACAAAATTTAATATATATAATATTATTTTAATAATATAATAACTACGTATTTTCCATTAGATACTAATTCTTATTTATTTTTATTTATATATTGCAAAATTCAATTATGTATACAATCGTACTTTTCATTCTATAATAGAAAAAAATGTACATATCTTAATAAAATTTAAATATTGCACGGAAGCACAGATTTTTATCACAAATTTATTGACCCGAAAAGTGAAGTTTATTATAACGTTAATTTTAAAAATTGTATTAATAAATCTTTTAAAAAACGCACATTTCAAATAAATAAGACCGATATATTAGACATTGAAAGATCAATCCAAAATAATTATTTAATATTATTGGCACACCGTCATTTTAAACCGATCGCACCTGATATCCATATAGGCGAGAAGACTGAATGTTTCAAAATGCCAGGAGATTATTAATAAATACACGGCCTGGACTAACGAAGCTGGAGATGAGAGATGCCATTGGGCGAAGGGGTCTAGAATGGCGCGAGCGTAACTTAAGACGCCGCCACGCCCCTCTATAGTGACCTTAAATCCGGCACCACCTATACATATATGCCTCGGCCCCCTTAGCTCCCCCCTCCCCCCGGTGTTCCCCTGCCTTCTCGCTCTCGTCCTACCCTAGCCTATCTCCTACTCTCTCGCTCGTGCTTGGGCGCAGCTGCCTTAGCTCGAGAGAGATGGGGAGAGACCGGCAGGGCTGTCCAACGTACGCGTCCTGGACAATACTTTTTCCGCTTCACCTTTCTTTAACGTCTTACATACATTATTTCCATTTCAAGATTAATTCTATAATGCGTGGAATATATTGCAAGGTGATTTAATTGCTTTTTGTTACAAATTATAAATCTGTAATAAGTATTGGTTTTTAGATTAATATTGTATACAAGGTCATCAAAGCTGCTGTAACTAAATTCTTAAAGAATGTTATAGGAAGATTATTTACAACACGTAAAAAAATTAAGCGAGTATCTTACTAAAAGATATACACGTTACATCATTTAATTATTTTTCCCTGCTATTATTTTAAAATACATTTTTTATTATTTAATCAAAATACAGTATTCTAATCATTAAAAATGTAAAAACGACATTTCTGTAAATTACATGCCTACACTATCACATAAACTTTTGTACAGATGAAAACTCGTCATTTCTTGGTATATTATTTTAAACTTCATTAAAATTACAAAAACAGCTAACAGAACTTTTTTCTAGAAATAAAACAATTCTCTGTTTACAATAAAATACGCTTCCTTTCCCTCGACGAGGGGAACATTTCTGTATATACACAGAGATTTCCTTCACCCGGACACTTCTCCGCTTTCTCAAAAAGAAAAAAGCCCCCCCGGAGAAAACGAGAAAAGCGAGCGTCTCAATTTCGCTGTGCGAGCACGTCCGCTAATTCTCCCGAAATAAAGAAAAACGGAAGCAATCTTCGCGGCGCAATAAATTAAGGTCCTCTTCAGACGTGAATATTTCTCGGCATACGTGTACACATACATACATATGCACCCGCGCTCTTCTCCGGCTGAAGAGAGAGAAGCTCAGCCGGAGGAGAAAGTAGAAAGTTATACGACTCGGCAAGCTTGCAGTATATACGAATATACACCCAGGCGGCGTGGAAAAAAAGAAATAAAGAGAGGACGGGAGAGCGGAAGATCCTTTCCACGGGGCGGAAAAAGCGGAAAACTCGGAGCCTTCCAATTAGTACTCCTTCTGCAGGGGGGAAAGGGGACGGCAAGTGCCGCGAGCGAGATAAACCGTGCGATAAAACGTCGCAAGCGTCCAGTGGAAGAACTTCTCATCTGTAGACCCACGCCTCCTCCGAGAGCTGCCGTGGGCCTTCGTTTGCTCGTTCGCTTCATGCCCCATCGCCTGATCTCTCTCTCTCTCTCTTTTCCTCGCGCCTCACTCTTCACGCGAATTTTTTCCTGTTTCGGGCACGCGTGTATGTTTGATTTTCCAAGTTTACCCATTCATTTTTTTTTATTTGAGATTATGAAAACTTGTTATTATTCGAGGATAACTGATGTACACTTTTGTAAAGGCTTCATTATTTCGTTTTTTACAAGTCTTCGCGAAAAAATATTTTTAATTAAGCTCGTTTAATATTGAATCTGATTTCTACGTTGGTAACGAAAGTTAATTAAAAAACTCCAAATTATATGTAAACCGATGTTTTTACAATGTTGGCATACGGATTGTGTAATTTCCACTCGATCCATGTACCGGATAACTAACATTTGCACTTTACGATCTAAAATTAGCCGTTACTTCAGGCTCTGTAATACTTTTTTCAACGGTGAATTTCAAGAAATATACGCTTTATGAATCTTTGAAAAATAACAAAATAAACAAATTAGAATAAACTTGTTAACGTTCATATAATGATATTTATTATTTTTCCATAATAATTTTCTTCCTTTTTAACACATTTTGCACGAAAATAATAATAACAGCCAAGTTTACTTATCAATTAGCATAGATCCTTTTATTTTCAATCTGCAAGCTCGAGTCGAGGCAAATAAACTCGTGGCTCTTAACAAAGCATATTTTTCCGCAATATCCAAGCTCTCGCCTCTTCTCTTCCCCCCCGGCCATTTAAATATTTTCCCAACTTTCCTCGGGTGCTCTTTAACGACGCTGGCTGCCGCTGCTGCTACTGCTCTCCTCCGTCGTCCCCTTTGCGCGTGTCTTTACGGCTTTCTTTTTCGCCTCGACCACAGTTGTCTCGTGCTCGGGCCCCTCCGGTCTCTTTTTTATATTTACGCGCGAAGGACGCGCGCGTCCCGCGTCGTTTCGAGCTCGCGCCGTATTACGCGCGCACTCACCTACCCCGCGCACCTCGAATGAAAAGGTGGCAAAGTGTGTAGAGAGAAAAGAGGCCAAGAAGAGTTCATAATACGCTCAGCTGGCGCTCGCGCGCTGCTTAGTAACTTTTTGCTCGGGGCGCGATTCTCGCTCCCCGAGAAATTACCTAAGTCATAAAAGTGCGCTAGCAACGGAGGTATTATACGGCTGGCGGCGTTTCGTTCTTCTCCTCTATGCGGACACGGGGCGTATATACTTATAAGTCTTTTTGCTAGGAAGGCTTCTTTCGCGCTTCCGCGCTTGAAGTCGAGCGTATAACAGGTGAACGAGGCTAGTGTTTTTTTTTTTTTTTTTTTTTTTTTTTCATTCTTGCGAGGCTGTGATTTTTAAAGTTCAGCGTATAATTAATTGGAAAAAAAGTTTTACGGAGCCAGCGAGGTAGAATATTTCTGGACTTTTTTTACTTTATAGCATATAATATATGTTTTACTATAAATGCATATAGGTAAAATAAGAAATGCAATGGTATGTATGTAATTTTTCAAAAAAGCGATATTTTTGTATTACTCAGTTTATAGAGTTAGTTTTTATTATAACAATAAGAACATTTTATTTTATGAAAAGAAAGTTTTTCATTCGATTATTTAACGAAAAATATATGTCGGTGTATATTTTATAATTATATCATATTTTAATACAATTTATTATTTTAAGCATTTAAAAAATAGATAAAATATTTGTGCTATACTTAAAGAAAACCGTTTCGTATTATGACGACTATTATAATGATACTATATTTTTTCATAAACACGATCATTATGTATAAAAAAAAATATTTGAAGCAGACACGTTAAAGTAAAGAATTAAAAAGATACTTGTAAAACCGCGTTGAAAAATCTGCGGAATTTCAACGACCGCACAGCGAGAAAATGTGGTGCGCGCGAGAAAGCGTTATCCGATTTACCCAGTGCACCTCGGTTTATCCGTCGCGGTCAAAACGTTTGCGTCTTGGCGTGAATCGTATATATATATATATTCTTTTCACACCAGCCACACACGGCTCCCCGTATGTATTTTATTAACAGGACGATGTTCTCGGAAAACGTGACAAAATATTTAAAGTAGCTAATTCTTGAAAGGTTATTTTGTTTTGTGTATTCTTCAGTTTACCCTTTTCTTTCCTTACACTTACTGCATAAACTATTATTTATAACCACAAAAAATATAGTTAAATAATTTTTACAGATATAAATCAAATATCAACTAATTCTAATTCTTTAATAAAGAAAAATATATAATGCCTATAATACTCAATTTTGCAATATAACTCAAATATCATTTTTTTCCTAGTATGAAAATACAGCAGCATTTTTAATTCTTTATTGCTATATTTCTCGAATTCTTCTAGATACTAATATCCGTTTGCAATTTCACTAAAACAAGGCTAACAAGTACTAAAAAGCTTTACTTCGTGTTGCCAAAAATAAAATACCATAACAAAAAATGCAAGTATTATAATATATAGTTCATCTACGTATTAAAGTACTTCACAAACAAGCTTAAAAAAAAAATTAAAAGTATCAACTACATAAGTGACCATTTTCCACGATTCTCTTTCTTCTTCGTTCTTCCACCTACCTAGATATCCGTAAACTTTACACAGCCAAGCGCGAACCGCTTTGTTCTGATTATTTAATCACTTACATATACCCACCGGCTTTCTGCAGAGTTTGTGTCGCAGGAACCTTCATTTTTTATCATGACACATAGTCTCTGCTTCTACAGCCAAGCAAATTTGCGGTCGGTTAATTGTTTGGAAAACTATCCCTCTTTTATCCTGCGGTCGCATTCCCGTTGCCATTTTTCCACTGTTTTGCAGCACCCGGGTATCCAGTAGAAAATGGGAGGAACTATATTCACTTCGAGGTTTATCTGAGTGAGAAGCTTGAATCATATTTGTTATGATATTGTTCGGATTTTGTTAGAAAACGAAAAATGAATTGTATATGGGTATATTTTATTATTTAAACGAAGATAAAAACTCACGTTTGTGAAAGAAAATTAGGACTAATAAAAAAGAAATATATGAGTATTTTTACATCAACAGGTAAGCTCTCACATTCATAAAACTTTTTGATGTAAATTTACCGCAGGGTAATCAGGTATTTATAATGGTATATTAAAATATGTAATATTATAAAACAAACATCATCGTAAATATTATATTCTCTTATACAGTGGAAAATAGAAAAAAAAAATTTCCTGAGTTCATTCATCAAATTAATTATTTAAATAACTAATAAATTTACTCCTATAAAAATCATAAATTTTATCATAATGAATTTTCATCATAAAGACATTTTACCGCGTCTCGAAATTCAAATTCTCATAATACCATTCACCTAATCTCCAAGTATTCCTGTCAAATCGTGTTCCACAAAGAAAGCCCGAACTAAAAAAGACAAATCTCTCAAGATCAAGGCAACAATAACCCTGCGCGAGATCGCGCAACATCCGCATGATTGTGCTATATATATAGACAAACGCGGAATCGCAGCATCTGCCGGACAGACCGGTTCCTCCTCGTCCACTCTCGCTGGACCGGTCATCATCTCTCATTGTTCCGGCGCGCGTCTCGTCGTTCTGGTCCATCGTCATCGGCGCGCCGCCGTCGTCGTCGTCATCGTCATTGTCCGGCCTCGCGAGAGAGAGTCGCGCCGGCAGGATGCTGCGGACCGCGCCCGACTGACCAGTTTCCACCCCTCGCTCGCGCGCTCACCTATGCGAGCCGCATAGAGAACGAGAGTGAGAGAGAGACAGACTGGTTCTTTTTATGGGTATTACGCGACGTTGCGGAGAGTAGACGAGAGCAGAGAGAGATCAGTTGTCGTTGTGGCGATGCGAAAGTCGTCGGCTTTTTTCGAGATGCGCGTGAGATTTTTTTTTTTTCGTTCGCGTTGTCATCTTCGCTGGTTGGCTAGTTTTCGATTTGACACCGTGGGATTAGCGGATGTTGGGAGATCCAGCATAGTGCTCGTGTATTATACAAAAGGAATGGTATGAGTATGATGCTTTGTTAACGATTTTATTTTATCTTGAATGCAAAGAATGATAGAGTGTTGGAATGAATAATTGAATTTATCGCGGTTTGGATGAGTGAGATTTGCATCTGGTACAGACGAGACTGATTATTTTGTCATGAATTGATGAAGTGTGACTTATAGATGGAAATTGAATTTTTTAATTTGATGAATAAACAAAAAGAAAAGTGACCAGACGTCTGGAAATCGTCCGGTGAAATATCAGTCGTCTTTTCAACGGAATGTCGATTTCTCGTTGAAATGAAGACAATATCGATTTTTCTAAATGAATATTCATTGCACAAATAACGATGGCGTGTTAAAAATAAAAGGAATTCACAAATATGATAAGAATATTTTATCGAAGAGCCTTTAAAATATTGCAAACGATTTTTAAATAAAGTATTCGCTTAATAAGTCGATTTAAATTTTTCAGATATATAACAATTAATATTTAAGAGAAATAATAATACTTTATTGATGTATTAAATATTAATATCGATAGGCCATACAAAACTTTACTAAATTACAATTTAATCCAATAAGACATCGTCAATAAAATGCAATTAACTATATTCACGAAACAATACTTTATAATCCTATTGTGACGAATTATTTACTGTTATCGGCCAGTTTCCTACATTTTCGATTTAGTATGCAAACCCCAGCCGGATTTAAGTGGGAAGTTGTGAGAGAAGAGCGTAGGTGGCAGTAGTAAAGTTAACAGCGAGTAAATCAATAATTCCCGTCTAAAACCCGCGCAAAATGGCTGCATGCGCCATCTCTTAGAAAAGCGGCACACATCGTCGTGAATTATTTTTCAAACTGTACGATTGATGATAATAAGTTTAACACAAAAGTTTCTTTCAAAAATTTTAATAGTTATTTATATTTTAGAAAGATTAAAATCATACGACTGATTTTATAACTAAATAAATTAAAAAATAATATCATGTAATTTACAAACTAGCTTTTATGGAAAAAACTTTAATTTATAACAATGAAATCATAAAAAGTGTATCAGAATATTAAAAAAAAAAATTTAATTCTAATAAAATTATTTACTCAAAGGTAGTTTTGTAAAAAAAACATATCTATAAACAAAAAATTCATGTTATCGTCATAATCATTATCATTGTTGTTTTTAAAAGTAATCTTTACCTTATTATTATATTTATGTGCATCTAAAATGATTTCTTGTAAGTCATTATATTTAAATTTAATCAAAATTACAACTTTGTTTAAATTTCTTTGGTAAAATTAAAATAAAGTATTGTTAATTTAAATTTGACCCGCCTAATAAATTAATAACCAGTATGTATAAGATTGAATACATTTTTTTATTATTTATTTATTACTGTAGAAAATTGACCGAAACATCAATCATTATTCAAGTGAAGTTTGATTTCTATTAAAAATGTTCTATTCCTACAATTATATATTTATGTTTATGTATGTAATGCTACATAAAATTAATAAAATTAATAAATATTGATTAAGGCAAAAGATCTTGTATAAACTTTGAATATAGACCTTTAAGGTCTTGTAAAAATCAATTGATCGATCTTAAATAATGAATTGTATTTGGAGTGAAACACAACCACATCAATAAGCTCATATTTTGATTTTAAATATAAAAACTATAATATTATTTAAAATGACATGTCACTGTACTTTCAGAGTCAAAGATTTATTTTTAATTTACTGCAATACATGTAAATTAGACGTCGATAATATCGAAAAATAAATTACGACAAACTCTAATGAAATATCGTTTCTATAATATAAATGTAACCTTAATAACTACTGCGAATTTAATCATTATTTTTTCGAAGCCCTGCAAAAAATAATCGAGTACTTTCAAGTCTCCAACAATCTCGCGAGCGATAAAGTAAACTGATATCTGGGGGAAAACTTGTTAGAGCGGGCGGCTGCTGCAGGTCGGGTGGAATTTCTCAATGGTAATGACAAGCCACCAACAGAAGCCGCATCCCTAATAGAGCCATTGTACAAGACTACGCGAACGCGCGGCCAGCGTAGCCTCCGAACGCTCGGAATTTCCCGTCTCGCGCGCCCTGGCTGGCGGCTAATTTATGGAAAGCTTTTTCAGCAACTCGGCCATACCAGGAGCGCGCGCTTGTCGTGGCCGTCCGCAGATTAATTCGAATGAACTCAGTCAATCTTAAGGCGACAGCTGCCGCTGAAGGAATCCATTAGTAGGCTCGCGGCCGTCTTTCTCTCCCGCGCGGCGGCGCCCTTCGCCTCGAAGAAAGGGCCCGCTAAACCGCGCGCAGGAGATCTCGCCCAACAGCTTTTGTCCGAGATAATAAGCCAGCATTGTCGAGGGGGTGGATATAGGTACGTACGCAAGAGCGAGAGAGAGTGGGAGCTCTATTCGATGACCTTATTGTCCGCGCGTTGCTTGGGATTTTCGCGATAACAGTTCGACCGTGGCTGGGGGAGTGGAGGCGGCTATCGAACATCATACAGGCGCCTCTATGGGTATACACAGCGAGAGCTTTCTTATAGATGGAGGAGCCCTTCATTAGCAAGTGACTGGGCTTTCTCCGCTACTCCGTGCGCTCGAATGAACCTATTAGGTGCATATCTCGCGGCGATATACCGTTAGTTGTTTCTTTCCAGGAAACAATGACAAAACTTCATCATAATCATAGAATTTGTATTAACTAAGCCGACATCGTTCGAAGATCAACGTACAAATTTTATTATGCTTTAGCACATAATAAATATGGGTTTCTATTACTTTTTAAAACATCATCTGTAATAACCCATTTCAGATTATATGGTTTACCTGAAACTGTACATATTTTAAATTTACCAAGACGATTTTATTATTGATTTGTGTACGTTTAAAATACGTAATGATATAACTATGTTGTTTCTTGGTTTTTTCTAGATTCAAATCTATTTTTTGATGGCATCAGTAATTATTATTAAAAATAATTTTTTTACATTCATTTGAAATTAATAAAAAGGAGAGTATAACATACCCTCCGGGAAATGGATTTTAAAGGGGCTTCAAGAGTCGATTTCTCGCGATATGCGAGATCCCATGAGCCATATAATTTCAAATATGTTTTATTTCGTTTAAAAACTGATATCTCTTCAATTGTTTGTTACTTTTCAAATGTTTAGGTTACGGAAATCAGTAAAAAATATCATAAAACCAGACAGGTAAAGCTGCAATTTTTGCTTTGTTTCATTAAATAATATTAATTGACCAGAAAATTATAAGTTTGCTAAACAATCAAGGATAATGTAAAACAATAATTAAATCCCGCTAAAATCTGTTTCTTGGAGGGTTTCCTTTTCCTTGTATGTTAAGCATTTTTAATTTTTTCCTTCATTCAAACAAATTTCATTCCAGTAAAATAATTTGCTTATACGTTTATCTAAAAAGACTGTAGGTAAATATGTTCTTTTCTAATTAATATAATTATTAATTAATAACGTAATGCTCGTTATTACTTCGCTGAATTAAAAAATAAAATCCTCGATTAAATAAGAAATTTCCTATTTCAACATAGAAACATAACCGAACTATATGCATAACGCTCGTCCATATATCCTCCGATTATTTTTCGCCCCAGAAAGCACGAAACACAAAGCCAACTTGGACTTTCTTATTGTTGCGCTCGCATACACAGGGTGGAGGGGGGCGGCACACATCCCGTGGCTGACCAATCTCACATCCATGCACACGTACACATCTCTTTCGCTCTTACTCTCCATCCGGATACACATAAGCGTGCGCATACACATAGAATGCTCCCGACGCAACGGCTATCGCAAAAGGGAAGCTCACCCTACCACTACCACTATATACCCCCCACGCACACACCCCGGCCGGAACAAAGTTATATCGGCTCCTAGATTCGCGAGGGCGAGAGAGAGAGAGAGAGGGAGAGAGAGAGAACGGGCGAGACTGGATCCGCCGGCTCCTGGGGGAGCGTCGAAGTTCGGTGATTACCTAGGACTCTCCTAGGAGAGCTACTGCCGAGGCCCGCGCGCTCGCTCGCTCGCTCGTCGAGTTTCATACTTCGGCTACCGCGCAGCCTAACAGTCCGGCCAAAGTAACTAAGGTTATTCGGAGGTACGCGAGAAGGAGACCGGAAAGGGGCGCTGTGTTCTCGAGGTATTGGCGAGAGCGGGCAGCTGAAGGGAATTCTGACAAGCGCCTGCCCCCGTCAAATGATCGACCTCGGGAGAGTGAGGCTCGATGAGTGATTGAGGAGACTTGCTAAACTACCGCCGAGATTCATCGGCCCGCCCGAGATATATGTATAGCTGCAGCGGACGTCCCGCACGCGCGCGGGCCCTGACTTGAGAAACTTTTTTTAATTTCGCAAATTGATCTATAGAGCTGTTTCGTTATACTATAGTTCACGGTGTTGAGGCGATCGGCCACTTATTGTTATTAGCTGGATTTTTCATAATAAAATTTAGCTGGATTATATGTTCCAGTGTGTTGATCTATAAATAAATTTCTCAATATTAAATCTTCCTAAATTACGAGAATAATTAACAAGATTTTATTTTTCAATAAGAATATACTTTGTTAATTTTCGCAACTTTATCTATAGTAGTTCCTCAACTATTCTTTATTATTATGGTGCAGGATATTGATCTTACAATCAATAGAAAATTTATACTTATCAACCATCTTCAAATATATGGAAGCCATATGTCAGTTGGTCAAATTGTAGGAGTGAAGAATTTTCGGAGGATTTTTGTAGGATCCTCGCAGTAATAAATGGTCAAATTAGAAATCAATCAAGTCCATAATTTTCAATTGGAACATAAAAAAGCATATATGAATTGATTCCATAATAGTATTCAAACTTTAAAGTTATCTTTTAATCATTTTATGAAACTAAAAAAATTTTAAATTGAAATTTATCTATATCATGTAAGGATTTCTTAAAATAATTAATAAATAAATACGTCAACTAAATCTTGGAATAATTAAATAACAATTCCTTTTTGCTATAGTGAAGCGATCATTTAGTGTATTCTTGTTGAATGTACTTCTTCTTGTCTATCTAGTCTGATCACCTTATTAACATGTAAACAAATTCATTTACTGTAGTCTAAACATAAAAATTAAAAAAAAATAGACATCAGTGAAATTTTCAATACTACTACCATAAAAAACTTTATATTGAATAACTCTTTCATCACCTACCTTATAGGAACTTATCACTATATTCATATTCACGATGTTTAAGTAATTGATGAATACATTTTTTTTACAAATTGACGGGTAATAATAACTTTCTAAATACTAGATGAACAAGTAAAAGAACAATTTATGAGCTTCTTCTACGTAACAATAACAATAATAAACTGAATCTATGAAGCTTATATTGTTTATAATTATTGCGATCGTCCATTTAACGATGCCTTGATTATTTAGGCGTTCAATTACGTCACATGGAAGCAAATAATTTATTTGAAGATCAGCTTTTTAGGTACAAATTTTTAAAAACATAAATTAAATCATAAAGCGCGCACTTTACTTACATTAATACAATGTCGCCGTATGTACTACCTCAAAATTATTACAATTTTCGAGTCTTGCACCACTCGAAGGCTTTCAAGGACCCTTGCGGCCAATTCTTGATTTTCTTGAGGGCAAAGTGAGGCAATAACCGTAATTCAATACAGCCGTTAAGATGGTAGGTCTCTCTCTCTCCCTCTCCCTCTCTCTCTCTCTCTCTCTCTCTCTCTCTTTCGACGCGTAGAAAGGGTGGTGAATACCGCGACGCAGACACAGCCTCCCCTATGCCGCTGCCGAAGCGATCCCTTTCCTTTTCATTGCAGAATCCCAATGCCATGCAAAGACGCGCTGCTCCGGGCAAGACTCCACAGATTCTTCCGTAAACCGTAATCATTGGGTTAGATTCACGCTCCCCCACCTCCTCTCTCTCTCCTCCATATACATGTATATAGCATTTTGCAGTAATTTGTGCTCCATTATATAAATTAATGAAAATCCTTTATTTGAGAATTCGATTACAAAAAACCATTCTTACTTTTCCTGTGATAATTATATCTGTAATGTATTCATTTCAATCATTTGAAATGAATTATTTACTGTTTAAGATTATTAAAAAATTTTACACGATTTAACAATAGTAATTTTACAGGGAAAAGATGAACGTAGTCCGATACCCATAGCATTTTAAAATCTAAAGAAAGGAAATGATTCTTAGAAGACTTCCTTATAAAGGGGAAAATAAGTTTTTTCACTTATACTAATTATGAAAATAGTAAAAAGCATGAACAAGTTAAGGTGGCCAGTACTTACTGGAGAATGCTTTTTCTAGTCAGTAGTATAATAATATGATAAAATTCACAAACCATATATGGTTTCTACTATAGTAGAAGATGTGACAGCTTAAAAATAGCTTTTGACACGCTAATTGTTGCTTCGCTTTCTATTTGGCTGTAGCATTTTGAAATAAAAACAATTGACACCTTAAAATACGTTCCATAATAAGGTATTTCTTCTTTGTAAAATAATGTTTCACCTGTACAATTTTGCTGATAAAAATTTTATAGAAATAAATTGAAAATATAAGGCTCTTCCGAGTCTTGCTTGTGCCTAAATAGCGTTATGTTACACATGTGTGTATAGAAACTATAGTCATTTCTTGTAGCCGTTTACTAGTCTATTGCCTATATATTTAATGTATAAAGTTTTATCAGCATTATGATAATAAATCTATAATGAAGTTAAAAAAATAATAATTCTGCGTGCTCAAATTATTAAAAATAAAATTTTTGCTTATTTTTAGTGTATCAACATCCTTCATAAACATTACATTAAGATCAAAATAAATTTATTAAGAAATATAGCTAAGAACAAAATAAAAACGAATCTTAAACTAAATGTGTACATTATTCTCGTTATTCAGACGCATAAAGATGTAAATTCGACCGAACAACTCAGTGGCCCGTCACAAATCCTGCGAAAAATAAAACTCTCGCCCCTGCAGCGTCTCTGTCTCTCTCCCTTTCACTCTCCTTCTCCTGCTCTGGCTCTCCGGGCGAATATTAATTATTGCCTCAGCAACCCCTCAAGAAGTTGTTCCATCGGCCGTAAGATCGCTCGGTCGCCCTCGCGCTCGTCATATCGACTGACTCCTCGGGGGTACTTAAGGAAAAGCCCTTTCTGCTGCATACACGCATTCGCAGCCGCGCGCGAGGGTCCATCGCTCGCAACAGACGCGCCTCTTTCTCTCCTGTAGAAAGCGGGTGGGGGGCCAGGGGGGTAGATATATAGGAACCCCATAGGATCGGCCATACTTTTCTGCGCTGCCGGGTAATTCGCTTTCATCGTGTACGCCGCTGCATGGGTCCAGAAAAGGGGTGGCCGCCCAATCGACCCCCGGCATCTTACTACCCTCTCTGCTCTACGAAGTTATCTTTCTTGTCCCTGCGCTGGCTGCCGGCTGTTTCTCTCTCCCTTTCTCTCTTACACGCACGCACTGCAGAGTGTTCGAAACACGCCTGGGGGCCGAAGTTCTTAGGGCTATTGATTTGGGTGGGAGAGAGCTGACAAGGCCGATCGATTTGCATTCGTGTTATGGAAGAGCGTCGATTGTTTCCGTCGATGGATTTTACGTTCGATTGGTATAGAATGTTTGGGTGATATAGGTAGTTCAATCTGATTGGTTGGACGCGGGTCGATTATACTATATACGAAAATGGTACGTAAAATAATTTCCACAATATACTTACACTTATTATTATATATTGTGTTTATTTAATAAAACATATTTTTCTTCTTTTGTATATCTCTACAAATATTTACGTTTCAAAAATAACCGCAAGACAATTTTAAAGCATTCAAGTTTTGTTTTATCGAAAAAATATTGATTTGATTAAAAAGTTATAAACATTAAAAAACAGTGTAAATATTAAAATGGTTGAAAATTTCTTCTTTTATTAACGATTTTGTTTTTAAAAATATTTTTTTTTCCATTTTGGTACGATATTTTTGAATACTTACAGATTTCTCATGAATCAATATTGTTTAACGAACCGAAACTGAAGCCAACGCTGTTTTTCCGTATTTTGTTTTTTTTTTTTTTTTTGCTATTTTTTGCTATTTTTAGAATGCAAATATTTCTAAAGTCGGGATCAACGGAAGAGACATTATTTTTTAACAAAATGAAATATATTTGCTATTAAATATATCAGATGAGTTTTTATTTTTACATACGCAAGAGCCAAGTCTCGAAAATATCCGTATCGGAAACACGAAATATTCTCCTTGTCAGTCATCAATAATAATTCTTCCAGCTATTCTGACTCCTGTGTAATCAAAAACATTAAAAATCAATTGGAATAAAAGAAAATCGATATATAAGAATCAGTTTTAGCTCCGGCAAATATAAAAAATTAAATTAAAATCAGGTAATCTATGATTGCAAATAAATATCGCAATCTAGGCAAGATTATATATTTACAACGCTATTCCATTTATTTCTCATAAGTATCGCTGATAACCTTTGTCATCCACCATCCCCTAACACATCCTAATTAAAAAATTAAACGAAAAACAATAATTTGATGTACAACATCTTGATCATGTGTCCACTTCTATTAAATATTTCATTATTTTCTAGCTGTTTTTAGCTACAATCAAATAAACAATTCACCCAGTTCAGCTAACAACACTTGGGTAAAAAGTTTGCCCTGAATAAATTAATCGGATGCAGATTGGTAAGTAGAAGCAATCTACTTACTCGGCGCTTCGGCTCGGCTGTGTGCGGGGTGCGCGCGCGAGCTGCTCGAATTTCAGATTGAGGAAACTTTGTCGATCAATCGGCTGCACACGCGCTCGTGAGCCACTACTTTGTAATCAGCGTAAAAGACCGGGGTGAGATATTGTCGGTTTTAACGACTTCGGAAAGCGTAAGTAAATTAACCGACGGCCGATCGACGCCCGCGTATATGTGTGTATATATGTATATGTCCGTCCTCGAGAACCGTCTTCTCGTCGGCCGAGCCTTGGATTGCGCTGCGAGGAAAATAGAGGACACCTGTACTCACACACGAGGGACGGTAGAAAAATCGAGGGGCGACAAAACTTGTTCGGCGTGAAACGAGTTCTCAGCGCGGATAGACGAGATGGATATCGGTTTTCACGACGCGCTGTGTTAACCACGGCGAAACTTCGTCGGACGCGCGATAATGTGTTGGTGCTTCGATGCTGTGTAGCTAAAGTTTGCGAAAATGGTTTTTCGCGTCAGCTATTTTGTTTTCTCCGATAGAAAACTTTCTTATCCTGTATAGGTACACATTTTCATTCTTTAGACTGAATATAAATATTTTTTAGACTAATAATATCATGTGCACTTATAGATTTATTATAGAATCAGTTGATTTATTATTTTTAGAGAGTATAGAATAAAATCATCCATCCGCTATCATCTTCTTAAGCCTATATATAGATTGTAAATTTATATATACGCGACCTCTCAGCCGTTGAAACACAATTTCCTAAATATAAGGGCCGGGTCAACCCTCGAGGCCCTCGTGACGCGCGCAATCTTCAACGTACGGCCGCATTACGCACAGAGAGAAAGACGAGAGAGAGAAGCATCTCAACGGCGCCGCGATGCTCATCGAAGCGTCCATAAATGAGGCTGCCGCGCGTCTCCTACCCAATTTCCTCGCGATATATATACACAAGTATATAGAAGGAGGAGGAGCGCGCACGCTCTTCCAGCTGAACGGCGCGGATATGCGCGGAATGCCGGGTCAGTCCAAAGAAAAGGAGCGCCGGCCATCGGGCGTCCATCTCGCGCTCGCATTAATTTCATAATCCCCCCGGTCTCCTCTCGCCCGATCGTCAATTTATTGCCGGGCGAAGCGTCTCGTCCAATCTCAGACTTCTCGGCTCCGAAATTTCCTTCGGCTCTATATGTATGTGTGTGTGTCTGTGTGTGCAAGGGTTCTAAGATATCGCCTAGATGCGAGGGAGTGGCGCAGCGGCGCGCGGCTATTAATTTCGATTAGCCAGCGCGCCGTGGGGATGCCTGATTGAAAACGCGATCACGTCCGTTCGGCGACGCGCCGAACGAGAGAGAGAGAGAGAGAGAGACAGTTCTCTAGGTGTATTAAGGAAACTGCAAGTTAAGCGCGTGGGACGCGCAAGGGGGGCACAGAGGGCAGCGTATATTAGTTCGCCTGGAAATGACGATGATATTATGTGAGAGAACGCGGCATAGTATGTGCGGGTGTATGGAAGGTATAGCCGGAGATTTTGTACGTTTGATTGGTATACTGCTAATGGGATTTCGGACGATGACTGAGAATGCTTGAATTTAAGTCGTGTTTTTTTGCTTTTCGCAACTTTCGTTGTATCTGCGTTGATATTTATTTAATATTAAATTAGAGAGTTTGGAGTAATTTTATTTTACTACAACCAAGATCAAGTATTTTGCAGTTTGTATATTGACGAAAGATCTTGTATTATCTACATAAGGGAGACTGGGATAAAGGGGAGAGGGGAGGAGGGAGTAGGGTAAAACAGGTTCTTTCTGTTGCCACTACTATATCTCTAAATAAGAAAAGCCCAATCCGTTGAGGAATCTTTTTATATTGTCATTTTACAACCAGTCGAATAACAACAGTCCTATTGAATCTTTAGAAAGAATCAAAATTTTTGTTTTCTCTCACTATTTATTAATTAATATTAAATATATTTTTTTTAAATAAAATATAATGTAATAATTAATTTACTTTAAGGGAGCAATGTGCTGATACCTTGGCAGCAGTTCTTTTATTGCGCTTGCAAAACGAGTCTGAGTACTTTATTCTCAAATAAAGTAAGAAAAAAGATAATAAAGAGATAAAGTAAGGGCTGCACGATATAGCAAAATTAATCTTGATATTGTATTGTCCTGCCTCAAAATTCAAGACAATAATCGATACAATATTTATATACAGTTTTCGATATAATATCAAGATTATGGTGTCAAGAATCTTGTCTTGTCTTGTAAGTAACTCAAAATTTTCTAATCGTAATATGTTCGAGTGATAAAACCTGGCAGGGTGGTCGGTGACACGTTCCCATATCCCCTCGGTCCGACTTACTTAGGTACGTGAGGCCTGAGAGAGGGGATGCAACACATGGCGGGAAAAATCAAATTTCAAATTTGGCTTTTATTTATGGATGTGCCAAAATTTTATTGTTTTCATATTAAACCTAATGTATTTGTACATTAAATTATGTTCAGTTACATTATTCTTAAAATTTAGTGAATTTGAAACT
>UXGD01000814.1:0-45744 GCA_900474315.1 Torymus auratus
ATCTTTTTCCAATGATGTGCGGCAAATTTTTGGTTTTCACGGATAATTTACGGATAATTAGCGGCAAATTATCCAATTAATAATGTCGATTTTCCAAAGTTGCCCTGCCAACTTAAAGGACGTTATTACGGCGCTTATTATATGGACAACGAAGTGTAATTTTAGCGTCGAGTTTAGGCCTTGTTTCAGAGCGAATTATTATCGAAGCCTAAAGTTAGGTTTTTAATACTTAATTGAGTTTTTGGTAATTTTATAAAAAAATAACTTAGAATAATTTAATAGTTTATAATCTTTATATTATAAAGATTAATCAATAATTCGGAATTTTCCTTCTATATTAGAAGGAAAATGCGAAGCGTATATGTCAAAGGAAAACGTATTTTGCGTTATAATATTGTTATTTGATATTAGGTGGCGGGAATGGTTAATATCATGTTTGACGTCCTGTGGTTAGGCTGAATTTGCTACAGTGTCCTTAATAAGTACCAGAATTTTGTTATAAACCACATATTCCCCGCGTGCGGTATTTGTATAATATAGGTGAGCGAAAAATAATTTTCAGATTAGAAAACAGAAGCTTATATAAATTGCCAACATAAGCTACTGGTAATAATTTAAAAAGGCAAGCAAATATACATAAATTAAAAGTCGATGTGAATAACGTTCTACAGCAGTTTAATAAATAAATACATACGTATGTACAACAGCCGTATCGTAAATTTAACGTCAAAGCTAATAATACAACTCTATTGTATCGTATATTTACAGTGTTTAAATATAACAAACGATTCATTCGAGAAACGAACGTCAGTTTCGAACAGTGCGGGTATTCTCTATACGATGAAGTTTTCTTTAGAAACTTATGACACAAAATGTCAGGTAAGTGAAGAAGGCGCGCGACGCGTGTGACAAATAGCTTTGAAAGCCTCACAGTGGAAGTAAAAATAGTTGTACGCTGGGTCTATAACAGTGAAAAACTTCACGATTTTCGTTATGACTTCAAGTCGCAAAAATATAATTAATGAAATCATGTAATAACGTTATTACGTACAGACAAAATTTATGCGAGCAAATCAAATAGAATGAATGCCCGGTCGTTTCCAAGAAAACGAATGATATAAATAAAAGTAAATTAATAGCATTTATATGTAAGGCAAAGTAATACTCAAAATAACGTTATTAAATTGTTGAACATAAGCGACTTATAACAAATAATACGAAATGTAGTCTTTGGCACAATACCAACTATCTCTCTCTCGTGCCACACACAACATATGTGAAACGGTAGCCTGAAATATGTATCACCAGCGATTATCGACTTGTAAATAAACTGAGGAACGAATCTCGCTCTGCACGCTCATTATTAACAGAGCTGGATTGAGAGAACGTAATCATTCTTTACATAAGAACAAAGTAAGTATACCGCCACGATTCGATACCGCCTAATACTTATCTTAACGATCCAAAGTGGAAATAAATTTCCAATCCCCTATAGCGGATGGCGAAAATTTACGAACGAATTTGCAAAATTTACGCGAAAACCCCTGAAACCAAAGAGCGCATAAATCTCGAGACATTAATTACACACATACGTCTATATTTATATAATATAAATAGTTCCATCAGATATATACTGTCGAGAGAATTTGCGCGGGGCTGCGGCGATAATTCAAAAAGATCATAGTTGTCGAGATAATGCTTTATATTGGATGCAGCTGCCGCCGTGCAGAGAGAGAGAGAGAGAGAGTTACGTCAGCCACACGCAATGCCGCTCTAATTTCTCCATGTGCAAGCGCACACGTCATGCCCATCTGTATCAATTCTAAAATTATCCTAAACCGGAGAGATGTGATTGGCGGTATCGCGCCGCCGATACGCGCGATTTCGCGCTTGGAAATGCCCGGGCATAAAGATAGTTGTTACATGCAGGAATATATAACGGCAGAGTGTGATTTTAGTAGGTCGAGTGAATTAGTTTGCGAGTTGTTGGTTAGCGGATTTTCATACCGTCAGATGATGATATCTTTGTTGGCTAAAAGCTTTTATAAATAGCGATATAATAAAATTTAATAATTGTTTCCTTTATCGGCGTTACGTGTGGATGTGTATATATTTTTGTAAAGTTTATATAGGACGAACGAGTGACTGAACATTGTATGTGTTATCGAACCTGACTGCGCGAAAATGTTTAATTCTAGCGAAACTTTCCAACCGTGATTATGGAAGTATAATACATTAGTTCCTGAAATTTAAAAAAACATCTGAAGAATAAGTATACCATATTCCATCTACATTTCAAGCTCGTTAACGAGGAGCTAAATTTTCATCCAAGCGAATCCTGCTTTTCATGCAACTCACGTTACATAAAAATATTTTAAAAATACTTTCGAAAATGCAAATGCACGTCGCACGTATATACAAACCAAAACGTCTCTCTCCTCCATATCCCACATTTTTTTCCGCATACGCTCGCCATAATCCTGCTCTTTTGATGCAAATGCCTTCCGAGTAATCATCCTTCAAGGACCTTCTCCCACTACTAACCAAACAAAACCCACCTACGCCTCAATCCGATCCAACATACGTGCACAACCAGCCAAAAGTCACACCGTGAACAAACGAAAGTGAAAGCCCTCACGCGTATACACAGAGCTCCGACGCTGATTAATCTCGATTATATATCCGCTGCCGAGGTCGACGGCTCGGCTCGCGTGGCCGCAAAAGTCAAGTTCGAGGCCGTCGCCGTCGCCGCTATGAGAGAGACAATGCGGCATGATATAGAATTCGGGACGAGGTCCTCCATGCACAGGTGAGAGAGAGAGAGAGGAAGAAAACAACGAGCGGATACAATTATCACGCGCATGGTTTACAACGGCGTTCCGAGCTGTTGGGTTTAAGGGCGCGGGGGATTATATAACGGGCAAAGATTTGTAAAGGCCGAAGGGAGTATTACAGTTGCGCAGTGTGATGGGCCGAGTTTCGTCGCGAGTATAAAGGCAGGCACAGTTCAAGTTTGGGCCGAGTTTTTGAAACGAGAGATGGTGGTTAATGGCCGGTATTTAGAATAGTAGTAATACGGTGAAAAGTGTAATATTAGAGTAAGGGGACCGCGAAAGTAATCAACCTTGATTTGGATAGCGCGGAATTGTGCGGAATGGATGCGGTTTTAATAACGTTTAATGCTGACTAATCCTTATTGCCGTTTAGCAGAACATTACTATAACTCTCTACACAAACGAAACGTTGAAAATGAATATTTTTTTTCGTTATTTAACTAATGAAACGAACAAAAAGTTATATTACAAAAGGAACCCTCGTAAAACGAGACTTTATAATAGCCACTACATCAACACCCGTCGCACAATGAATACCCAGCAAAACACTTGAAATTATCAAAACAAACTATACTGCAACAATCGCTTTCTATAATCCACCGAAAGCTATGAAAACAAACTACTACAAATAAAAACCGAATGGGCAATAATTGATCGCGCCGCGCGTCGTACATTCTCCGGGCCATCAAAACAAACGTTACATGCGCCGTATTATACTACATCAGCACGGTTCCCATCCACATGTATCACACGAAGAGACGCGCGCTGTCTAATCGAATTGGCGAAAATCCCGGGTGTAGCACCGACTGCTGCAGTCTCACCGTTATAATCGCGCAATCGAGCGTGAGTGATAATCCATGCGAGGAAGGCCTACATGGCACGTCGCTCGCTGCGTTCGACAGGTTGTGTGCACGGAGACGTTGCCGATATCGCGTACGGTTATAGTTTTGTTAACTTATATTAAGCGGATTAAATGTTTTTCTCACTTTTACTGCTTCTCGTCGGATTTCGACGCATCATGCTGTTCGTCTTGTTATCATCTCGAATGTACATTGAAAGTATGATTATATATATCCTGATGAAGATTATTTTACGAGAGCTTTTCGTAAGATATGAATTTCCAAATGCGGAATCGTTCTAATTGAATATAAAATAATCCATATTTGATGAAGTCGATTATAGATGTAATGAGAAAATCATAATATGATGAACTACAAATTCTATTTACGATAAAGCGATTATGATATTTCTGGGTCCACGTTTCCAGCGTACATAATTGATAAAATTGGTAATATAATTTTGAAAATTATATATTTTACTTTATAATGTTATAGTCGACTGATGAGGACACGCAGAAAGTCGAATTTCGTCCATGAATAGGTTAGAACTTATACTTAATTTATCGAGTGCAACTCACTTAACGCTGTGCCTGGAATTAGAAAGGAACTGCAAATGTCCTTACCTGAAACAAAAAAACGAAATTTCAATTAGTATACAATAAACGTTTCTTTTTCCGCGGGTCATATCAATTATCTCAATTCTCATTCAACGCAGAAAATTTTTTCCTCCATAATTCTAGTAAAAAATCCCTCAAAATCCCGCACAAGGTAAACCGAATGTATTTACCACTTAATCTGCCTCCCCGAAAAGCATTCCCCGACATATCACTCGGATCCCCAATAAACAATCACCTACCGCCTCGTTCCTCACCTACTTCTCAAAAAGTAAAAATCCGCCAGAATTTTCCCACCACGCACACGTCAAATACCCATACATATAATATCCAGCACTCCTCCGATACACACACAGACACACATAACGACTTCGCAAAAAGCAACGTTGGAATCCTCCAGATCTCACGGAGCCTCATTACGAAGCCAGCTCGCGACAAATTAACCGGGGCAGCAAAAATTCCTCTCGCGCACACATACACGACCTTCGCATACACGCGTATGCGTCTCGTTAACTGCTGAGGTCCGGGTGGAAAACAAAAGCGCACGCGCGCGAGTGACAAATTGCGGGCGGTGTGGCACGCCAAGAATGATTTTTCGTGCGTAGGTATATGGGAGCGAGAGAGAGGAGAGTACTTAGAGCTTGAAAGTAGATGCGTATAGGTGCGCGTTTAAATTGAAATTGCTCGCTCGCTCGCGGGTAATTACTTTTAATTGCGCTAGAAGAGGGGAGAAAGATTGCAGCCACGGCTTAGTTTAATTGCGTGCGGATTTTCCGCGCGCGCGAGGAGAAAACGATGCGGCGACGATGAGAGATACCTGCACGTGATATTGCGCTCCGCCTGCGAGGAATGCACTGAAAGCAATAGTTGCTAATTCTCGCGCGGGAGGCTTTTTGCGCGGCTCCTTGTCGCGTGCGCCTGCGACACTAATCGGGGCGTTTAGTCGCGCGGCGTTCGGGTAGCCGTTTGTTTGCAAATTTTCCGGAAATTCCCGCTTCACAAGGTAATATTTATGCACTTTATTAACGGTGGAGGGTGCTCGAATTCGATGAAGATTTTGTATCGATGTGTATATATGATGTTAAGTAGGCGAGTGTGGAAAGTAAGTAAGTCGTTATTTACTCTAACAACCCATCACGCGTCTATTTATTCAATTCCCGGTGCGCGGACGTGCTGATTTCACGCTTCTGGCAGGCATTTATATTTGTAATATGTTATCGTCACCCAGTTGGCGGTGGAACGTGAAATTGCTCAATTTTCCAAACGATATTTTAAAGGTAGCAGCATTTATAGCTTGCTCGCCGCCGGGATCACCGAACTTTTTGACTGAAGAGTCAGTTTGCGCGCGAGTTGAAAATGAAGATGTTTTAGTGTATTAATTATGTGTAGATGGAGAAGGAATTGGAAAGAGAGATGACTTTGACATCAACATGTTTAAAATATATTTTAAAATCGATAAATTTTTGAAAAATTATGAATGTCTATATTTTATAAGCAACAATTAGAGATTCTAATATAAATTAACACTTTGCATTTGATAAACATCAAACTAACAATGTGCATTTGCTTCTATTCTCCGATAACGCCGACTAATTGAAACCCTGCTAATGTTTAGGCCTATATATTCAAAACTTATCACGATTGTTGCTTTTGTAAATTGAAATTCCTCGTTTTGTTTATACAAAATAGCAGTTATTTTGCTTACTACATAATAAAATCATTTTATTTATAAATATACATCTATATAATATTAATTAAATCCCCAATCGCAATTTAGAATTGACGGACGTCGTGTCCATTAATCGATTATCGTAAATAGAATTATACAGTTTCCATGCACGAAATCTGAAATGCGATTCATCATGTTACCAAGCTATTTATCTATAAATAAATCTATCCAATTAACAGATTGATGTAACTGTAACCAAGGATTTCTATTTACCAATCAGCATGCGAAAAGTGACTTATCAAATGTTAATATCATAATATATATTATAATTATATTGTTCATTTGTTCATCGTATAATTAAATCAAATCATTGCAAATCAAACATAAGCGCATATTCTCTCTGTACAAACATCGCTGCAACATAAAATATCGAACTGAAGCTCTACCAATATATCGTTCCACACATCCCTCAGTATTTTTTTTTCAACCACTATATACACAGCTATACATGATTCCACTAATTTTCTTTATACACAAAGAGAAAATTTTTACTTTAAAAGCATACTTTTCTTATTATAAAATTATAATGTTATTTATACCAAAGTTGTATTTCTTAATAATTAACGATATTTCTTTATCGTAAACAATATTTCTTTATAATTAAGTCATATTCCTTAATAGTTAAGAAATTCAAATCTTCTACGATTTTAAATAAATGGTTTCTTGACTATTAAGAAATATAATTTAACTGTAAGTGAATATTCGTTTGTCCATCTCCAAACGTCCGTTTCTTTACAGTAGATGACGTTCCTTTAATATAAAGATTTTCTTCTCTCTGTGTATATCAACCAAACCTAAATCAATCGCTTCACCAACCTCCTGTACCGAAAACGCAAAAATTGCTCACCCATGTTCAAGCTTGTACCAACAACCGACCTCGCTACTACACCGCAGAGCCCATCAGACCCCCAAATTTCATGCCTATAACACCGCGCGTCCTAAACACCCCCAAAACTCCACCACCGCCTCTCTCTCGCCCAGTTAATCCACCTCCTCCTCTCTCCGACGTACTATATACAGCAGAAGCAAGGGAAATTTCAGCGTGTAGCTAGCGCCGCAACAAGCCTATGCTCGTGCGGATCATCACAAAGCGCGCGACACGCAAGCCGGACGCGCGCATTTGCGTAAACAGAGAGGGGGATCCACTTTGTTCGAGCGAACGCACACGCGCTCTTTGGCATTTTTCTGGGAGTGAGTATAGTACGGGAGAACGGAGAGGGTTTCTTATATGTATGTGTGTAGATATGAGAAGATAAGGGCGAGAGAGAGTCACGGTTTCGATGTTATCGGCGAGATGAATGAAAGGGGGAAGGCTTTTCAATAAGCGCGCGATCGAGGTTACCCCGATGGTTAATGGGAATTGTTCGCCGCGGAGAGAGAGGAATGCAGCGGCCCTTTTGCGAGAGGTGCGTCGACGTTGAGCTATGTAGGCCTTGATATTAATTCGTTGTAATATATGAGTATAGTTTTACCGGAGAAGAAGCATTTTCTCAAACTAGTACAGGATATATAAGTGTCCAGCACGTATATGGGAAGTTTGTTTTTTACTCGGAAGGCTGCGTTGGACGTGACTGTCACTCCCACGCGTCAGAGTTTTGTTTTTTGTGAGCCCCTACCTGCGACCTAATTTTTTTGCTTTTGCTTTGTACAATTTTCGTGACTGCGCCGCGAAACATTAGACGAGAGCGGTGCGCGTAATTAGTAAAAATTCAATGTACAGAAAAAGTTATGAAAAAGTGTATAATGGGGGACGAAAGTGCGCTGTAGTCGTCAACTTTCTCTAAAAAGTGTAATTGATTACGCGAATACGGGCTTTTTTTTATCGTTCTAAAATTGGGTTAACGTGATATAACATTACAACGAATATTTTGGTACGAGTAATGAATTTGTGTTACTTTCGTGCGTGGTTGTATAAATATCGTTGTTTCAATTCAATTAAAACTTTACGCCTGCATCGATTACTGTAGCTTCGTATAGGCACACGAGCGGTGCATATATAATATAATCGAAGCAGCCTCAAAGTGCTATATACACGTATATCATCATCATCTCGTGCCGAAGGCTAAATTTTAATCACGATACTCTTTAGCGTCGCGTGCGTTATAATTCACCAAAATCAAGGGACAATTTATACCCCGGCGTTAAAACGCGCTAACTTATTTTCAAGCGGCGCCGCGGTCATTTTTCATCCTAACCCATTCAAATTTATAGAGTGCGCGCGAGAGAGAGAGAGAGAGAGGGATGATCGATGACGATGCTGCGCGATGTTTTCACTTTAGCGCGTCATTTTTCATTGTTTACCATTATTCACTGCATGCATACGCGTTATTTGGCGTGCGTGCGTGAATTTTCCGCGATGCAGCACGCTTTATTCCCCAGCTATCTTTCATTCCTCCCCGCAGTGTATAAATATGAAGCGTATATAGTGGTCGTGTATATATTTTATAGAATGCGTGCGTTTTAAGAAAAGAGGCGAGGTAGTGAGACGAATAGATTTTTCCGCACTGGTCGTCTCTGTGCATATAAAAATAATGACGAGACGAAAGAAATTCGAAATACACTTGACGCGACCCTTTATACAAGTTCTCGCAAAACATTAGTGCTCGAGTTTGATTAAATTAAAACTTTTTTATAATATTCGCGCCTCGTGCTAAAATTAGTTTAACCTCCCTGCGCGCGACGTGACTGCTATAAGCCATTGCCGTGGCGACTACTCTGTTGAAGAAACTTTCGGAACCGAGAAAAGCTTCTTAAAAATGCATGAAGTTTGAAAAGCAGGGCTAATCGTTTTATTAAACTATGATAATGCACTATACCGTGCCGGTCGCCTTGACATATAACACGCGCATTGCATCCAATCGTCGGCCGATATCTCGCGCAAAGGCGTCGAACTATGCAAGTCTAAAGTTTTCGTGAGAGACGCGCGCGACGTGGACACGAGATTTACGGCGCGCGTCCCGCGGATTCTCGTTCGCGCGAGCCGCCAATTAACGCCACTAGCCGGGAAAATGGTAATAGGCCGAGGAATATAATGTAAATTTAGAGACGTGCGCGCGCAAGCGAATGTATAACCCCCGGCTGTGCACGCGGGGATAAGAGAGAGTTTTCGGAGGATGTACGCTCGCGGTCGTTAATGGGGCGTAAGTACGAATTCAGAGGGTCGCGTGGTGGGAAGAGTTCTACGTGAATGTGCAATAGGTTTCTTTTTTTTTTTAAGAAACGTATATTTTAGTCTCTATTTAAAGTACTTCAATCGATGGAAACGTGGTAGAAGCATAAAGAAGTTTACTTTATCCGATTCGATCGTCTTACGAAAAGAAAAATATATATGTCTTGTCTCTTTAAAGTCGGATAAGCGTGGTGTGTATCACTTTAGTCGAATTTTGAAGGACTTTGCGCGACACGACTCGGCGTAGAACAAAGTAGTCGAGAATTTCGCAAACCTCGAGGTGGAAAAAAATGCAGCAGCTCTAACTTCTTGCGCGAACAAATCACCTGCAAGAGACATAGGTACGGAAGATTCAAGAGATTTCCAAGAAAGGCAATTTCAATTCACGTCAGCTCTCGCATATTCTCTCTTTCTCTGTCTCTCAATTTATCTATCTCTCTTGATCTTTGCGCCTTCTTTTTTTATCTCGGCCGCGTGCTCACCTTTCTCCTTCGCGCCGCGCGAGTCTTATTTAGAATTGCATTATAAAGGGTGACGTTACTTTATGACGGTGTGCGCGAAATTTAGAGCTTTATTATGTACACGAAGAAGTGGCGAATAATAGGGTTTGAAGGTATAAGAAACTAAAATAATGACACATTAAGAACACTCTTCACTAAATTGTCACTGTTCGCAGGACTTCACGTAAAACATACTCATTTAATATTTTTTTCTTTCTTTAGATTTCAACATACATCGTTTAATTATACACATCATGTTCGTTAATTTTCTCGCCCACTTGCAATTAGTCGTCAACGAATTTCTAATCTGTTACTTTAATTTACGCGTGCACTATATATATTTTTTACAAGATACGCAAAAAAGAATACCGGACGCGTTACGCATAATTAAGACAGAAAATTACGTTAGACCTAAAAAAACAATCCAGTATACGCCGACGTTTTCCTGCACTCGCCTAATGCGCTCGCCCGCATTTTAAAACGCTTCCAAAGAAACGCATCAAAAAAACTCTCGAATAACCCTCGTGTTCTCTTGACTATACACACAGAAAAAGAAACGCAGCACTTCATCGCCAGCATCTCCAAGCCAAACAAAAAACGAAACCCTCGGCGACTGCACCGCCAGAGCCGCAATTTTCCAAAACGGTACACCGTAATCGTCTTTCGCAAGACGCGCTTTTACTAAACATGGTTCTCTCCGTCTCTCTCTCTTACTCCACTCTATATACACTCCGTAAGACGACGTTGACGCGTCATTACACACGGAATAGGAGCGAATGCACATATACACGCGGCGTTCTCGGAGGAACGCAAGGTCGAGAGTTGCGCAAGGGTGTGTGAATTGCGCCACGGTCCTCTCTCGCACCTTTTTTACGCTGCTCTGCAGTGCTTTAACACGTGTGTGCATATATAGACGCCGCTGCTGCTGCTGCTTTGTCTTGAGCGCAACGGTACCTTGACTCTCATGGGGAGCGCTGACATGCTGCACCTGTGTGTGCACGCGGGATAGGCTGATGAGGTGGGAGATGAGAGTAGAGCGCGGAGTTATTGTTTTCTCATAGAGATATTTATGAGCGACGAGTAGGTAAGTGTATATGTGCGTGAGAGGTGCGAGTTTTGGGGTTTCGATAGCGTAGGAATAGGAGAGATTTGAGAGATGTATATATGAAAGCGTAGTTTCTATACGGTATTTGAAATTAGTATATAGGTTTCAATTACCATGTATCTCATATTTCATCAATAAATAATAAAATCTTACTGAAATATGATCCAGTAAGAGCAATTACCAGCTGCCAGATAATTCAGCCGTGCTTAAACATGTAAAAACTTGACAATACATTATAATGTATATTAGTAGTAGAACACGCAGAAACACATAGAAAATGACGCAACCCCATCATCACGCACCAAATCCTAGCGAACCACCGAAAAACATTCGCGCAAATCCTCCCGACTTCTAACGAGTTCTCGCGTACCACATATCTTTTCGCTCGCTATACTACTTTTTCCGCGTTGTATAAGACGCGCGTGCGACGTAACGCGATACTTCTTTTCCTCCTTTCTCGCCGTCGTCTTCTCTCTAGACAAAAGAAGTGAAGTTTACGGCTTCCTAAGCGACGCATACCGCGCGTACGGACACTACACACGCGCAGCGTTGCGTAAGTCTATTTGCGTATACGCGTGCCATGGGAATCTGCGATTGGAATGTCGCGCAGCGTATTGCGAGCGTGTTGGGAAACTCTCGGGAAAACGGAAAAACAGGCCGCGAGCGAGAGACGCAGTTGCGAAAGTTCGCTCTTTATTCATTTCTCGCGTCGTCGTCGTCGTCGATCTGTTGCGCCGATGTTCGCGCGTATATGTGTACGTTCTACATGTTTTTTCGTCGCGCGTATATAAGGCAGGCAAAAGTGCTGCATGATGAAATTTTTCTCCCTCCTTGGCACATTTTTAATCATCCTTTTTTTTCTATAGGAAACTTTCTATACGCGTGAAACGTTTGATGTATCGTTTTTTCGAATAATAAATATATATGGGGGACCCTTTCTTGCTGGAGAATATTAATGTCACCTGCTCTTTTATTACGTGCGAGAAGCTGATCCGTCGGTCGTTTCGAACTTTTGTCGTTTAGTATACACATATTGTTAACAAAGTAGATTTATGTCAATTTTAACGATGGAAATTTATTATCTATTTGCCTGAAGTTAGTTGCACGCGCGGCCACCGTCTTCAATGCAATAATTTACAAATGCTGTCTCGTCGTTAAAATATGTTTATTTCGAATAATGACAGTACTAAATGTTCAAAACCAATAATACAGCATTTGTACTTTTGCTAGGGGAAAAAAGAAAATTTGCTTAGACACTATACGTCGAGAAAGTACAGCCATTTTCTTTTACAAGACAAAGCGTTAAAAATTCAAGCCGTAAAGTTTCGCGGAGTATTAAAATGTTTATGAAATATTAAAGAAACACGAGAATTTCCACGTTGTTGATGAAACGTAAATTATTTACCCCGAAATTCAAGGCTCGAAACTTTTGAAACTTTTTGCAAGGACACAATTCTCCGTATTATTTGAAATAAAATAACGCAATTATTTGGAATAAAACTCCCATGCCGAAGTCTTATGCAAGTATTTTTGGCGCGCGCCAAAACTTTTTAACTCACCCGATAAAAGTATTAAAAAAAAAAGCCACGCGTCAAACTTTCGCGCTCAACTATACTTTTATCTAATAAACGCCGAAGAATAAAATACGCGACATGTCGGCCAAGTCGCGTCAAAGTTCGCGGATGATGAATCAATAATAAACCGGCCTGCACCGCGCGAGTACATTTTCGAAGGTTGCATGTAAAGTCTTGCTCTCGTAATAATAGAAAAACTTTGCCGTGAGAGCCTTCGGCGTTGTTAATTCATGAGTCTGCACAGTGCTGTGCAAAGTTCCTCTGTCTCTCGACGCCACTACCACCGCCAGCACGGCATCGATTCGAGGGAAGAGAATGTCAGCATTGCGAGTCGCGCGCTGCTATTATTTATTCCTTTATGTCATAAATTTTATTCTCCCGTGGCTGTACGGAAAGAGTCCCATTTTTTCTTTTTACGTTTTAGAGAACCTTTTGTGCTATCGGCAGTAAAACTTGGAGAAATTGATAGCTGGAAAATTGAATTATCATACGGTGTGTGCGCATAGAAATTGCCATCGTCGCGGTAGGTTCTCCGCTCGAGATACAAACGAATATAGCCGCGCGCCTATTAATATTGATTTATTTGGCGAAGAGACGTCGATTCGTCGTTCACTGCGGACACGAGTCAAACCGTTTGCTCTATATTCTTTCTTGAAACGGCTAGTTTACTCCCAACGGCGGCACCTGCGAAATAAAGCTATTCTCGGCAGCACTCTGCTGTATTTGCCGGGCGCTTTATCGTTCTTTTTTACGCCCGTCCCATTACCATCAACGGCATTGTAAACCGAAACTTTAAAACATTAGCGCAGTGTTTTGCGCAATGGCGCGGCTCATTGCGCAAGCGGAATTTTCATAGTTTAATATTCGCGCGCGTGGCGAGCTATTAACGCGACCCGTGTAACAAGCTGGAGATATTGAAAAATATACGACTGCTCAATTTTCCCGAGGTGAAATTTTTCATTTTGCTCGTAATTACGAGTACGCACGCGCGCATGAACGATTGCCATTGTTTCGCCGATCGAGCGGATAATGAATCAGCGTGATAGACGGGGAGTGAAAAGATCTCGCGCTGGATTGACAGAGAAAGAGTGTAAGTGCAAAATTGCTTCTCGCGATCGACTATTCAAGGCGGCTGTCGTAGTCTTACGAAACGCACGGTCTGATAATGATGTTTAATTATATTACAATCTGAGGTTATTAAAACGTAGCGCGTATGGGTTAAATTAGATAAATTTAAGAATTAACGATGCTGGGTATTAAATAAATTCCAAACAAGAGCGCGCGTTTACTGGATTAATATTATTTAACTCTGATGTAAAAGTTATTTTGCCTCGTTTGTTTACGAGGCGCAGCTCTATTTTATTACATACGCGTTTCGACGAATCGTAAAGTAACATATATGAACTATTACGTCTTCTCATTAGTCGACACGCTCGAATGCGCCCGCATGCAAATGGCAGTAGTATAGTGCGCCGGCAGTATAGTAATATAATCTTTAAGCGACATATTTTTCGTTACGAACAAATATTTACTGATTATTTATAATTATCGAGTTGATCGTATTAGAATAGAAGATACGTGGCAATCCTATCGTTAAAAATGTAAAAAAAATCGTTCACAAGAATAATCTCTATTACAAAATCTCACCTCAGAGGCACTGAAATTGATCGACTCGTAATTAAAGCAGTCAATTGTTTAAAAAAAACTCTTACAATATCCATCATTAACCCACGGCTATATAACAAAAAAGAAGACACAGCAATTTCTTTTTCGTAAACAGCTACGCGAGAATCGAGCCTGCGCCGACAGCTCGTTTTCGAAATTCGCCGACATCACGATTAGATCTTCAGATCCCTCGCGATCGTGTAATTAGGTGTATATATGTACCACGAGGAGAGCGCACGCGCGAACGGATCGTGCGCCTCGCTCGCGTAATTTAACTATCAGATCGCCGGGGCAATTCTCCCGAGATCTAATCGAGATATCGGCGAATTTCGAAAACGACCTGTCCGCGCGCATGACTCGCGTCATTTCAAGTCCGGCGAATAGAGAAAGAAGAAACATCCGTTATTTAAGTATATCGAACGAGAGTTACATTTCAATTTAAAATGATTTCCTCCTCTTTGTAATAACAACAGCTCTATATACTTTTCGGAGTGAGACGTTAGGCAGCTATCTCGAGTGGAAAACGAAGGTGCTTAATAAAGAAAGAAGAGAAAAAAGAACGCCCGAAGCGCGGTTCTGCCGCCGGTAGCGTGCGAACGAAACTGTTTGCGTATAGTGTGTATCTCTTTCATTATGATTGTATCAGCAGCTAATAATTGAGTTATCTGAGCTCGTAAAAAAGACGTCAGTTTTTCCGCGGCAACAAGTCATTTTCGTATTTACTTGCCGCCAGTACGTGTATATTTACGAAAGTTAGAGTCGTACGTTCAATTTTTTATATATAGTAATAATTTATTGGAAAATTGGTCTGGTTCTCATAAAGATAAAGAGAAAGATTTTATAACGTTGTGTACGAGGAACATGTGTAGTAAAGTCGTTTGTGTTTTATATGCAACTTACGTAAAGTAATAAATATAATAATATATAAAAAGTTAAATGGGGTACCATTTTTCATGAAAATATATTTATAATTTAACAGATATATTTACAAACAAGTGTGTACAACTTTATTTGAAACATGTGCAGAAAAATAGGTTTTTTAAATAAATATTTGGAGGCAAAACTGAACAAAACACAACACGTTCATCAATAACTGTAAATTCACAATAACATATTTTTCGCATATTTTTTTTACAAAATACGTAAAATGTTTTAAAATTTTTAGTTTTCCAACATTCATCACACAGCTCTCGAATTTTCAATATTCGCGTAAAAACCAGCAATGCCAGTTTTACACGAATATCCTACCACCTCAAAATAAATCCAAAATCGTCACAACCAATTCCCCGCGCGACTATTATATTTCGAAAACAAAACCAGCTCTTTCTCTCCGCACCTCGTACACGTACTATGTACATACGCTCGCTCGCTTTTACAATCGCGAACGGATTCCCATCGACAAATCGAATTAGACCAGCGTCTAAATCGAGAGTGGCGTGCCACTGCCATCGCAGTTCGCGGAAAGCTAGTTTTTTTTTCGACAGTCGAGAGAAGCAGAAGAAAAAAAGCCGCGGTCGACTTCCGCGCACCCGCAGCCGATGACAGGTTCGTAAAAATGACGCTTATAGGGAACACCGCGCAGACTTATGTGCGGTGACAAGCACGCGCGGTGAAAAGGTGGTGGTTCTATATAGGCGTTCGTTGCGTTGACTTGTTTTTTTGTTAACATAGTGAATTTTAAGTTTATTATAGTCGTGATTGAAAAATAACAACGCGTTTGTACTGAATCCCTATTCTATAATGTTCATCCGGATAAAAATGGTATGAACGACGGTAACTATGACCTGACGTTACAGGACCTAAAACATTATTTGGAACCGAGAAGTTCACAGAAAAAAGTCTGGCAAAAGTGTGGAGCTTTTACCAAACATTTTTAAGAAAGTAAATATTAGTCTGACAAACAGGCATTCTCAAGAAAAGTCATTTTTGCCAGGCTCATTTGAGAAAAAGAAAATTATAAGTATGGCATAGTGGTCGTAGTCAGACTAAGGCCATACTTCAACCAGTCTAGTTTCTCTCCAGACCTCTTGCTCCCAGACCAGTGCCAGATTAATTTTTTTTTTACACGAGATAAAAGAATAGAGTAACTATTTTGACATAAGAAACCTGATCACTTTGATCACTAAAAAAAGCTTTTTATATATAGTATCACGTTATGAATGCTATTTGTAAAAATTGCATATAACCTAAACCGAGGCAAATTATGGGAACACATACAGGCACACGCACTGAAAATCCAATCAACTTTTTTTTTTAAGAAAATAAATTCTCTTTAACGCAAGAAAATGTCGGAATGTTTTTATAGTACTGTAGCTCACACGAGTTGCTCAACTTGAGCAAAGGTGTTGCTTACATATTACATCTAAAAGTCTTTATGTTTTTCAAGTGTGACATTACAGCATCGGAAACGAATTATTTGAACTTAATACTCTGTTAACTAGAATCAAACATTATTTTTTATATTTACAAATTCAATATCAACAAATGATTTAAAAAACCAACTATAACAGCCCTCGCTAACAAATTTTAAAGTCGAATATTTTTTGTTTACGGTGACGTGAGTTTTATAAAACTAACGAACTAAAAATTCAAGTTCTAACATTTTGACAAAACAAACATATAGAAAACAAATTCAAATTGTAACATTTCGACAAAATTTGAACAAAGAAAAACCAACAAGAAAGGCAATATTTGAAAGATACGCGCGCAATTCTACACAATCAAATGTAAAACGGAAAAAATAAAAATGAAACAAGATATTCCAGCGCGTCGAAAGAGAGACAGAGAGAATAACAAAACCCGTGGTCAGGAAATATCGATGCCTTGAAAGTTAAAACCATCGCGAATCGGCAAATTGCCGTTCACGTTCCCATTACGGCGAAGCTTCGCCGCGCGACTATAAGATCGCATAACGCCACGGCCTTGCGCCTTTTAATTTACTTATTTTCTCCCCTCCCCCATCGATTTGTGACGCCCGAGTTCAAAGAGCCTCCTGCAGTTGTCTCTCTCTAGCGCTGCTGCTGCGTTGCTTTGAGAGACTCGCACAAGTATGCGAATGAATTAAAGGTGCACGCGTGCGCGTTGCATAAATCATTGATGCAGCGGGCGCGCGTGGCGGAGGCTGAATAAATAAATGCGAATTGCAGTTTCGCTCGATTACTGTTAATAAATTCTGGAGGTTTCGAAAAATAGCGCAAAGGAAGGAGGGAGGGTTTATAAGAGTGGTCGTGAGTTATATGGAAATTTCTGATCAGTTCGTTCTTATGGGCTTTATAAAACGGATTTCAAATGTAAATATTAATAGTATCTTAGCAGATTATAAAAATTTAGTTAATATTTGCGATATCTTCGAATCATTTATAAATCATTACGTATTACAGGTTGCAAATTCATGTTCTCGTATTTCTGGGATTTTCATTTATTATTACTGAAAAATGTAAAGGAGAATATTCATAGCTAACGTCATATTGATGTGCATTCATAATTCATTCGAAAAATTGGAATTTATTTAATAACTACATTTACGATTTCGCATTATAATTAAGTTTTGAAATTAACGATGAAATGTTGATTGTCTAATAAATTGCATTAACTCAATATGTTGGATTAAATTTACAAGTTTACCTAAAAATAAAAAAATCTTCCAATACTTATGCGCGTGTATTACCGCTATGATGCTTTTACTTAAAAGAACATCAAATTTAATTACAAACGGCTCATCAAAGTCAATTCAAAAAAGAAGATCTCATAATTACAAAATCATAATATTTATGAAAATGTATCAAACTTCAGCTTTGAGATCAAAAACCATCTTCTCCCGTTTCGCAGAATCCAATCCGAGCGCGAAACGAAGAGAAAGAGAAAAAACCTCGAGAGCTGTGCGCGGTATCTTAAGGTCACCCTGAGCTCTCGCACGCGCGCGAGAAGAGAGAGAGAGAGTGCATCTCGCTAATTGCGATGCACTCAAGTCTTCGCCGCTTTTTTCGGTCGGTTCTTTTGTTTGTTTAAGCGCGAAATGCCACTGGAAGATAGAGAGTGTAGTGGTTTGAGGTTTTCGAACCGACATTTTTCACGAGAAGCAATGATTTATGTGTGGAGAAGCAAAATGCGGTGCGTTTAAAGGTGTCAGTTATTGGCAGGTAAAAGAGATGTTTTAATGTGGAAAAGGTTGTACTTGGAGAAGCGTTAACGTACTTAATTATGTAACTGATTTCCATGGGATTTTTAATGAGAAAAACTGAGATATTTTCTTTTAGTACGTGCCAATTTTCAAAAATTAATATTTTAATAATTCTCTTCGCTTTCTTTTTTTAGATAATCCTTATGCAAGGAAAAAGTTTGGTGTTCCGTTTTAGATTAGAGTTTGCAATTTGTATGCAGCTTGGCGCGAAAAAGAATCTTAGAGTAAAGATTCTTTATCAATGCAAATTTATAGTTTGGTTGAAAAGATGATAAACCTACATTATTGAATTGTTATTTAATAATTTCCTTTTTTCCAACAATACTTTCTAATACAAGTTTCAAAAGCCAATTTCCAATTTTCATCAGAAATTTCTAACTTTATGTTAAAGTCTTGCAATCCATAATGATAATTGTTTTAATACAGAAATTTTCTTGTACTTCAAAAATATCTAAAAAAAAAGGAAAAAAAAAATCAAAATGCTTAGAAAAATCCATGATAGCTATTTTACAAGTTTGAATCACACGTAGTTACGCCCTCAACCATTTTTCGTCGTAATTCACACCGATCCGTGAGTCACGTTTCACGCGAAACGTATTGCATTTTAACCGTTATTACTCTCCCAGAAAATTCTTGAAATATGATGAAATTTTTATGCGACACGTGTAGAATATGGCAAATCGCCAGCAAATCCCCTGCCACAACCTCAGTCTCTCGTTATCAAGTTTATCCGTGTGATAAAAACTGAACTGCCAAAAGACGTGCTCCTACTTGTAACAATTAACTAATGGGATTATTTTAATTTCCAATGTTCTAGTATCCTTCTGCTTTCATTTATTATAAATTCAATGGAATAATTTAGTAAGAGTGAATCTAAAAATTAAAACCGTTTAAAGCAGAAATTAAAGCATCTGTTAGCATAAAGTAATAACATTAGAGTTCATCTTCAAACCATTATATTTATTACAATTAGCATCGTTTCCAACACTCGACTCTTTTACATGTTCCTCATTTTAATATTTTGTTTTATGTATTTGGTTGTTGAAACAATTCTTAGAAAGATTTTGTTTAACTTCATAAAAAGTTATTTTTCGATAGCTCGATATAAAACTAAATATCTGAATTTTTCGCGTCACAAAAGAGATATCGACATTGTAACCATATGACCGAAGTACATATAAATTGACGTACATTCGAATTTGCAAAAAAGCGTAATAAATTTCATCTTTCGGCGAACTACTCTTTGACAATTTTGTTCCCCCGACAAAGTGACGTTTTTCGCATCTCGCTTTATACGCTCTACACTTGGACATCATGAAAAAGCGTATACAATCGAAGCGACCACTCGTTCGCAGTCAACAGAAAAAAACAATAGGAAAATTCAGTTCACCGCCCAGCCTTTCTCACCCTTACACTCATCAACCGCCCACTCTCTATCTCTCTTTCGCGCGCGACCGCAAAAGCCCATTTTTCCATTTCCATTTTAGGGTCAAGCACGCGTGAGAGCAGCAGCAGTCCGTCGCTCTTTCTCTCCTCTCCTCTCACCTCCCTCTTTTCACGTTCGACAGCACGGCTAATGTTTGCAGTGGGTGGTAGTGATGGCGGCAGTAGTGGTGTAGTAGTCTCCTCGCTCGCCGGCCAGTACTACTACCGCCTGTACTTTTGTGATGGCAACCGGATAACCATGGCAACGCTTTGTTGTGCCGCTGGGAAGCGTCCGCACCCGGGAGTCGCTGACCCGTAGGTACGCGTACGGTAGAAAGAGAAGAGAGTCTTCCCCGGTAGGTTTCCCGGTAGTTTTCTTATGACCCGCGCGTCGTCGCTGTCCGCGGGGGCGCTATTTTTGGCCCCCGCGCGAGGGTATAGACACACACATGCGCCCAGACACGGAGACCGTACGTAGGAGGCCGAGGAACTTGCGACTGGTAGTTATAGAGTATAGGGCTGGGGTTTAGTTTATGCTGGACGACAGGTTTGATTCTCTTTGTATTCGACGCTCGAGTGCATTAAATGAATTATACGAGGTAGTGAAATTTTCATTTCATTTTGTTTATAGGGGATGGCGTATAGTGTATGCAGCTATTATTTTGCTAGAACGCGATGGTTCTCATGAAAATTCTATAGGGACAGCCCTTTGTATAGCTAATAATTAAAAATACTTATCTTTAATAGGTACTATTAAAACAGCTATTAAATGTTAATAATAGAAGACCCATTATTATCATTATCTACCGATTGCAGGCTTTTTTTATTTCATTATCAAGGAAAGCTATAAATAAAATACGAATGATAGTTGTAATATAAAATCATTTAAATTATACAGTAATTATACTAAGAGTAATTTTGTAGAATAATATAAAATACACTCTGGCGAGTAAAGTTTAATTAATATTTTTCTAGATCCGAGGTTTAATAACTATAAAAAAACAGTAATAAAAATATATTATTATTGTTATAAGATTAGATACACATACCCGTTCGATCAAAAAATTAATATAATCTACTTATAAAAACAACTATGAAGATACATCAGATTGGAGGCTAAAACTATTGTTAGATTTTTATTAAGTATAACGCTGATTGACGTACAATCGATTAGTTTTTTAATTATAGTTCAAGAAATCAGGTGAGGGTGTACGTGTAGCGCGTGCAAAATGCGCTATAAAAATAAAAAACTTACGAAGTAATTTATCTGTCTGAAAGTTTTTTTTTAATATTGGCATAAGTATCACGATCCGATACCCGAATAGTCCATAGGTGCGATATTTACCTACATTTTAAAAGTTTCATAACAATGTTATACATATCCCATATAGTTTTTATGGGCAACATAAAAAGGAAATTCTTTCAGCTTCATAAGATGTTGAAAAATACCCACTTGATAACTCGCATAAAAACAGTTCAATAGTTCGATACCAGCAGACAAGCACGTATAAATTTTTACAAGATACCGATATCTACTAGTAGAAATATGTAACGTTTAAAGCGATTTTATAACAGTAACGGAATCAGCTTTGATAAATTGTAATGAAATTTCTTCGTTTTATGAATATTAAAAGTTGTCTGAGCGCAAATTGATTGATTAAATTGAAGCCAATAATTTTATTTTTTATCATTTCGTTTTAACTAACGATTTGTGTTAATTTAAATAGAAATAAAATTGTTTAATGAAATATAAAGTACAAAATGGATATAAATAACCATATTTATTTTTTAAAACAAGTTTTTGTTTTATATAGAAATAATTAATATGATGATTTTTAAAAAGGTTCTGTAATAGTTAATAATAGTATAACAGAAATCAGCTTTAATAAATTCTGAAGAAATTTATCCGCTTTATAAATATTATAAGATTTATTAAATTAAAGCCAATTATTTTAACTGTAATTATTTCGTTTTAATTACCGCTTTAAATAAATAATTTAAATAGAAATAACAATTATTTAATTAAATATAAACTGCAGGTTTTTTTAATATAAATAATTGACTCGATGATTTCATATTGCAAAGACTTATGAAATCGATAGATATAACCACATGCCTCGAGAAATAAAAGCCCTTCAAAACAGTCAAAGTGCAGAAAAAAACTGTCTGCCAACTCTCCCCGCCTACCCTCGGTAAAATTATAGCGTAAAATTCGAACTCGTAACGCATGAAAGGCCGTCATGAAACAAAGATGATTCTTCCCAGGCTCACCCTCCCACTATATACACGTATGTTATTTCTTTCTCTCTCCGTTGCACCCCAACACAACCCAGCATTTTCCTCCTCGCAATTGCACAATCTTCGAATTATAAATAACGTCGAGAGAAAGAAGGAAAGAGAGAGGGAAAAAGAGCGATATTACGCGCGGAGCTCTTCGATTATTCATCGGGCGTTGCACGCTTACGTCGAGCGACGATATAACCCGGGGACGATTTGCAGATCTATAAAATCGCGCTGGGAGGGCGAGAGGGACGAAACGATATACGTGCATAAGTACTCGTATCTACGCGCCTGGATTCGACGATGGAGTGTATAGAGGCGCTCGGCTAGGTATTGTTGGAAAATATACGAGGTAGAATCGTGCTCGTCGTTTTGCCGAACGTAATTTTTGAGAAAAATGTAGAATGAAATATATTATAAGTAGGAGTGTGTTTTTGTATTGTTCGAAAATAGTCGGGTTTTGTTTTTTTTTTTGTTCGATTTGTTCTATAGTACTTTTATTATTCTAGGCAAACGAAATACATGAGTGGCGAGGTTGTAATTACTTAGATTAGAGATAATTATGGTTATATGATTATCAGTGGTTTATTGTTGGACTCTAGTCACGATTTTACATTTTAGTAGCAATAGTAAAGGCGAATTATCTCTCTGAAACGACGATCGTAAATATATAACATAACTTGCTACAGAGGATCTCGTTCATATATGAATTTTCGAGCACTTTTTTCAAAAGGTATAATAAAAAGACAAATGTTTCTCATTTGCAATTCAAAGTTCCTCGATAGAGGCGAATTGGGCGTACACGAAACATATTTGCAGAACAAAATTATTGCTTTTTCGAAACGACTAATGCACGAAATGACTTTCTCCCGCGGGCGCCGCATAAAAGCAAAATATACAGTCATGATAAAACCCATAAAACAATAATCAGCTGAGTCAGGGCTTCTCTAACTGGGGCAATCTCGGATGATTTGGCAATAAATCACTCGCGAATTTCTGTATGCTCAAAGTATACGAGATGAAGATGAGCGTGGAAAGGTTGTTTCGCGTTATTTATACAGCCGATAAATATTTCGTAATGTTATTACGTGATTTTTTTCTTTGATGCATTCGTTTCTACATCGTAATATAAAACACAAAGACTTATTATTAAAGTAAAAAAGTAATATACGGTCGAAATGAGACCTTTTTTTCGTTTTTAAACGATGGTGAAATGAGCAAACAACGAAATTACTTTATGAATTTGTTATATTCTTGATAATAACGACCTTTTACGCTGCGAAATCAAAAGCAACCCGAACAGACAAACAAACGCGCACGTGCAATAACTCTTATTTTCTCGTTACAATTGCGCCTGCGCCCGAATGTCAAATAATTCCATTAAAAGCCTGCACGCTCGCAGCTCTCCTCAAAGGATTTTAAACTTACGCGTATACACGAGAGCGCGATAAATAATAGTCCCCCTCTCTCTCCCTCATGTGTCCGAGCCTCAAAATTAATTTCGCTCTCGGGCACGGACGGATTGATGAATTGTTACGCGTACGCGAAAAACTCGCATTTCCCCCTCTCGTGGAATTCAATTTTCCAAGATTCCTTCACGCTCAGTAGCTCCTTTTTTTCATTCGCAGAACCGTGTGTTTGCTCGCGCGCTTTTACAATTTTTGTAATCGCGTGTGCCTCGGCTGTTTAATTGCTCTTTGGTCGTTCGACGCTGGCGCGTATATATATACGGTGATGGTTGATTTTTCTTTGCGGCAGAAAAGGTGTTGGGCGATGTTTTGCGAGCGCGACGATGTAATATGGGTGTTTGCAATTTATTTGATTAAAGCGGTGCGATTTTTCAAGTGTTGGTAATGTTTCATAGTGGATTCTTGGAACTGTGTCTGTGTGTGTGTGTGTGTGTGTGTGCGTGCTGCTATTTGTTTTTGCACGGTAAATATGAAATTGTATATTTGTATAACTACGCGTAATAAAAGACAAATTCGAGATTCTCACTGGCATTTTGTAACGATATTTTAATTGCCGTGTTTATTAATCTTTTCATGTAGTTATTATTATAACACATGTAAGTACCATGGCAATTCATTATAAAAGCAATTATATACATTTTTAAAATAATTTTTAATATGACTGGATAAAATAAAAGTGAACTAATAATAAGTAAATAGAAACTTTAATAGAGCACTAGATTAAGTTTGATAGATTAATTACATCAAAAAATATTAATATTTTTTGCACTTTACATAAGTAAAAAGTTTAGTTTGAATACAAACACTACAAAAATAACATATTTTATAGAATATTTGACCATGATGACATTTGCTATAAGTACTTTAAGCAAATTAAAAAAAAAGTATGATAAATTTTTTAGTTTTTACGTAGCCTATTGCTTCAGGAGAAATATGGAAAGTTTTTGCAAAACTGTGTCGAAGTATTACTAAATATTTTGTCACTGCATGAACTACACGAAGTGAAATATACAATGTTTCATTGTAACTCTGCACTGACACCCTTAAATCATAAAAAATTACCATCACTCAGAAAAAGGATTTCTATTTTTGCGTATTTTTGTATTTTTTTTTACAATTTTAATAGAATACTATAATTTTTAAGATCTAGAATGGATTCTCGACTTAGAAAGTACGGTAATTTTTACTCGAAAATTGCTCACCGCATATCGCAGCAACTAAGAATATACACTAGTTAAAGCAAGTGTCCAGTATCACAATTTTCCCACGCGTATTTCCATATAACACCGGTATCTAACAGTCGCTTATAATAATCTCAGCTCTAAACACCTACCTGTCCCTTCACATTTTAAATTTCACTCGCATTACGAAGTCACAGCCGCAAAATTACCGACGCGACTTTTTAACGAACGTCAACGCTCATTTTGTCGTCATCGTCGTCGCCATAAATCTCGTGCTAGCGGATCATTACGAGACTCGACGGCTCATCGCCGCGATGCGCTGTGTATATAGGTATACATGCACGAGTGCTCGTTAAGTCGAGAAGAGAAAAGGTTCGACGGCGATGTGCAAAGGAAACATTGTGTTTAGATGTTGACATAAAGGTCATCGAGCGAGTGATGATATAGGGAATAGGTTGTCTCTGAGCCTGGCCAGGTGGCAATCCTAGGTGCGAGCGCTAGACTGACGAGAGCAATCGCATCGAGTTTTTAAATTGTCGACTTGACAGATCTTATTTGATATTCCGTTGAATAGCTTCTTAAATGAATATGCCGACAAGAGAAAAACATGAATTATAGATATCGTGTTTTATTATGATCAGTTATTAATAATAGTTCATTTATCTAAAAATAAATTTCTACTTTTGTTTCGTTAATAGAATATAATTCATTTTTCCGTTCAATTAAAACTTTTCGATGGTTTTATAATAAGCTTTTGAATTTTTCGTTTGAAATATAAAACTTAACCAAACTCTCAAGCACTGTTTAAAAAGTTCGCAAACTAATGCTTGAATTTAAATGCTATTTTAAGAAGAGAAATTCGTTCTGAAATGGACTTCTTGGTGATTAAATATTATAATTCGTGGGTATCACTCGCAGAATATTTTTCAGTCTAATGGACTTTAATCTGAATTGTATTTTTTCTTAGAACGATGAACTTTAGAAATTTCTTTATTCGAGTGGTCGATCAATACCGAGGTGAGGTTTTTATTGAAAAATGTTACAAAATAAATCGATGTGTTTTATTAAAAATTAACATTGAATAATTAATTAATGATGAATTTTCTGATTTTATTTTCAATAAAAATATTCGATAAAAATAATTAATTCATTATTGCAAACACGTAGTTTTAATAATACATGTATAATTTAGAATTTTCTCTGAATACATCTTGCCATTTATTACGTAAAAGCACGAAGAAAAAGGACGATAACGTAATTTTCTGTATCTAATGTAATGACCTTGAAATAAAGAATTTACACGATACAAAACTGGTTTTCTTTTATTTTTTTTTCTACCCTCAAATTACTTATAAATTCGAACCTGTTTCTTGTTCCCATAATTAACTAGCACATGTTCCCCCAATCCTTAATTATAGTTAGGCCAGACTTTAATATACAACTAACTGTTTAATATTCTACACCATATTTTAGTGATTCATTTCAACGAACAATAAAACCCGCTGCTCTGTTTCATATTTAATGACTTTTTAATGATTCGTTATTCTATTTTGTAAGGGTCGCATTAAAATGCTCACATAAATCTATTCAGACGATTTATTAAAAATTCATATTTTTAAGTGATTTCAAACATTCATGTTTGTTCCGGATGAGTTTGTTTTATCATTCATAGGTAAAATCTAATTTCAAAAGATTTTAAATAACTATAAGAAGATTGTCGCAGATACAGATCATGAATTTCTCTTTGAAAAACTCGAGTTATCTATAATTTAAGCTTTATTTTAATGAAAAGTCGTAAAACGTACTCTCGTTCAAACGTTAATAATTCAACTTAGAAAAGCTTTACATCCATTTGCAGACAATAAATTAGAGAGAACGAGATTTTACTTGCTTTTTCCAAAATAAATAAGAGGAAGGAAAAATACAATTTTTGTGCCAAAGTTATGAAAGTTACAAGTTGTGCCACCAAAATACACCTAGTATGCATAAAGTCGATTTGCGTATTTTAGCGAATCATCAGTGTATTTTGGTTATTTAACTTTGAACTTTCATAACTTTCTCTAGTTTTATTTTTATTTCTATAATAAATTGTGTGTAACGCTTTTCTAAGTTGAATGGTATAAACGTTTGAAAGAGAGCATATTTTACGACATTTTATTAAAATAAAGCTTAAATTATATATAACTCGAGTTTTCAAAGTGCTATGGTCTTACAATGTCATTGTTTTAATATTTTAGCATTCAAAAACAGGTCCCAAAATTCGAGCCGAATCTATGTTCCGAATCTGAGACACTCTCTTTATAAGATGGACGCTTAACAATGTTATAGAAAATTTTGTTTCAAACGATTCATTTCAATTTTTCATAGTAAACTAGTCAACTAGCTGTGTGTAACATTACAATTTTTACTAGCTGTAAATAAAGAATCATACGATACTAATAAGATCTCATCTGCATAGCAGCGTTGACCCCAAAAGCTTCATCTAGCTAATAAACGACATCATCTTTCTGGCCACAAAGTACCGATTCATCCTGCGCGCGTATACATAGACGCACTTTCGGGCAATTAGTGAGGGCCGATACCTTACGGCCGAGCGGGAAACTCTTCATCTCTCCTCTCGTCGCCGAAAATATCATGTGCTCGGACAGCGTCGGCCGGAATAAATAACGCCACCTGTCTCCCCGCAATTTCCTAACTCGCGGCCGGGAGTTAGAAAGACCGGTTTACTCACTTGCCCAAGCGCGTCTCTGTTTTTTTTCAATGGGCGTGTACGAATTTCAACGCGGGACACTGGGACGCGACCGTGAACGGAGAAGGAATAATATCTTATCGCACTCCGTGCGTGCGTGTATATAGTGCCGTGCTGATAAAGCCTCTGATGTATAGTGCGAAAGTTTTCCAACGAGTGTAGTAACAGCTTTCATGCGAAAGGCGCCGAGTGGCTGTAGTATACTTGGAGACGGCTGATGGCGTTATTTAGCTAATTGCATTTTTCGCAATTACACGCGGAACTTGATTATGCGCTCGTGGACAGTCGTTAAAATAATTCTATTTTGTGAGAGAGCTGTGTGCGGACGAGCATGGTGTTTTTAAATAATGTAGGGAAAAGGGTTGGCTGATGTGATATTATACTCGCTGTCGTGCGCTACTTCGGGATTTTTTTCGGGTAAGACTTTAATAAAAGTGACGTTTTAATTCAGATACAAAATTGTTATCATTCGTATTTTGATGTAGCTGAACGTGATATGAATTTATTCTAAAATATATTTTTAAAATGGAAGAAATTATTTAAAATAATGCAAGAAACATTATTTGAACATTATAAATAAATAATATGCTAAAAATGAATATTTTTAATTCCTGTATGAAATTTATGTATGCCATTTCATTACTTAAAGATTAATTAAATATTTGGACTTTATATTTTATAATTTAAGTTTTTTTTGAAATATTTAAAAAAAAAAAAAAAAAAAAAAAAAAAAAAAAAAAAAAAAAAAGTTTTTAAATTGTTAACATGCTTCTGAAGACACAGAGCCTTAGCTATTGAGAAAGCGTCTATTCCCTTAGAATTCTTAAATCATAAAATTGAGCTAACATTCTATTAATTTTCATGAATACACAAGAGGTAATAGAAAAGCTACTTCACATACAACTTTACATAAGATGCAAGAAATTTGAATATGGCTCCTGGCTTTTCAATGCCTAACATGTGTAAATATGTACTGCATGAAGGTTTAAGAGAATATTAAAATTTGTTCACTGAAACAGCTTTCAAGATACAATATAATTTAAAGTAAATGAAATTTCAAAATTTTCATAAAATTGAAAGCTATGTTCATTTAAAAATAAATTTGTAATTGATTGTAAATCGTGTTAAAATGTATGTAATTTCTGATAATTGGTTTAAAATTTAATTGATTTTAATCAATTAAAATAAACAATAATACATCAATATTTTCTGGAAATAAATAAATAAAAAATAAATCAACAAAGTGCATAGTTTATATGTATATAAATACATTTTATATATATAAAGTACATATATATAATTATATAATTGTTTATGAAGTTTACAAATATTAACACATGTATTATAACCATTGTATCTTATAGATCAACAATGGTTGATTAAATAAAGATATAATAATACAAACACCTCTTATCCACTTTAAAAGTATTTCTGTGAAAATTTTCAATCTATACCTATTATACTTTTTGTAAAGTGTAAAAAATGTCTAATTGATGACTATTTTTTTAAGTTCATAAAAAGAATGTAAACTACTATTTTCACACTTTTTATATCAGAGAAATTTATGCCTTTTATAACAATGAAATATGATTCATGTACACTTAAGAGCAAGCATAAATGGCTTATCACATGAATTCTAAGAAAAATATAAAACACACTCAATTAAAATAAATTGCTTATCCATTTTGTGACTTGGATGAGCAAATCCACAAACCCACAACCAACAATTCCATTTATTCTATGCCGAACGAGCCAGTTCTTAACGAAAAAAACCACGCCAATGAAGCTCCTGGCACAAAAAAGAAAGTCTCAGCAGTAAACTATAAAGACCTATTGCTCAAACCATCCATTCTTCCCGAAATACTTTACATAACTAGCGAAACGCCGCAACATCCACGCGGAAACGTCGCCACACCGTCGTCGCCCATAATCCGCGTGCGCACGCCCTCTCAAAGCCAAAAACACGAAGAAGCCTCGTGCCATGCTCCGAAACCTCATCGAGAAATATATAGCATTAGAATATTCTCCTAAAACCGCGTCTCCTCGTCGGCGCGTTCAAGCATTTTTGCATTGCACACACCCGCACACACACACAAGCATCATCCAGCGTCGCGCGCGGCGAGACGCGCACCTAACCTCAACGAGCGGGCGCGCGAGAGCGAAAAACACGAGTCTCCCGGAAGCGCACTATACACAACCGCACTGACCTTGAAGACGCTGCTCCGAAACTCCTGGGGTCGTTTTCTGGCTCTCGGCGTATTACTATACGCGTAAGCGCTGGGTTTTCTGGGAAATACAGTGTTGTATGCACTTTGCACACAACCGCGCACCGCTCACAGCCAGATACAGAGAGAAAGAGAAGGAGTGCGAGAGAGAAGCAGCACACACAGCGGCGCGCGGGCGATCGATACGCGCGAGAGCTAAGCTAATGCTCACCTCTCCACACACATGCACGTTCTTGCCGCCGCGGCTCGTACATATATATACACACATGCGTGTAAGACCCCCATATACACATACACGCGCCCGCGTTCGCTGGCGCGCGCGTACTCCGCCGCCGCCGCCGCAAAAAAAAATATACGACACTTTACTCACCTCGGATTGCACGACGCGATGCGCCGCGAGGAGTTGCAACTCCTCGTAGCTCCTCTGCACGTAGCTCTCTACCTCCTGGGGGACCACGTTCAGGGAAACACCGGTCTAGGGGGGGGAGGAATCGAATGCGGCGCAGAATGCGACAGAGATATATAGAGAGAATGAAAATCACACGGGGGCGCGCGCACAATGGCGTGCTCTGCTGCTGCTAGTTGCGGTACGGCCAAGTAGTGCTGCGCGCGCTGTTGCCGATGGCTTCTGAGATAGCGCCGTACAGTGCGCAGTCGCAGGCTTTTTCCGACGCGCGTGTTCTAGCACGTGGCGGCATCTGCGATGAAAAAGAGGAAGTTTTGGAAGTTAGAATTGAGGATTCCTAACCTTACCTAACTTAGCCATAGCGATGGGAATACGGGAAGGTGGCGGCATCTGAAGAGGGTTGCTGAAGGGAAAACAATTCAGCAAATTCGAAAAAGACCGTTTCGTTCTTTTGTTCTGCGAACCCGGAAAGGTATACAGTAAGTTGAAATTTTCATAGAATTTTTGAGTGCATTTTTTAAATTTGAATGTTCTATACGTGATAACTGTTTTTTTTGTGATAAGGTATTATTCTTAATCAAAATATTAATAATATATTTGAGCTAGAAATTTTCAGGACTTTTTGCACGGAGGTGAATGGTTTTCGGTATATATATCTATATAGATATATTTTGCTCTTTAAGTATTCTAGTCATATCCTTTTGTCGTCATTTTGATATGTTTTTCAAGTAATGATTAAACATTATCTAATAACTACAGATCACCTTAATTTACATGCTACAACAAAACAGATAAAAAAGTTTAGTTTTTTTTTCTGTTTACTGTACTTGAAATAGGATTACTAATTACTATACTAAATTAAAAATTTTGTTATTAGTAAATTAAAATTTGCTCTATTATTTATTAATGTATCTGTTAATCATTAAGTGGTTGTAAAAGCACATCTGAAAATGAAAATTTCTTTAATAAATGTTGAAAATGTAAATTTTTGAATAAGTGAACAAACTAGTTTTTAAATATTCTATTTATAGTAAAAAAAACCTATATAAAAATACATTAAGTAATTACTTTCTTTTTAGATACTTTTATTACTGTCAATTTTAAGAATGTCATCAAACAATACTTTTGATGTGCTGATGGAAATTCGTCAAGTAGATAAGCAAACATTTGAAGAAAAATTAAAATTACAAAAAAGTCAACAAGAATTAATGAAATTTGAAAAATCTATAAATGATGTGAAAGCTTTGCATCTAAAAGCTTCATCTTTTCTTCTTATATCTGAAAGAGAATTTGAAGATACTAATATTGAATTAGAAAATTTTCATAAGAAATATAAAACTTTGATAGAAGATCTTGAACAAGATAGAGAATTTCCTAATAATATTAAGACTATTGATGAATTAAAACACAAAAGAGATATATGTAAGGATCAATTAATGAGATTCAAAGCAAAAAAGGAAGATCTTGCAATGAAATTAAATGAAATTGAAATACAAATTAGTATAGAAAAGGTATAATCAAACTATATTATTTAAAAATCATAACTATTTACAATATTTGTCATTTTATATACTTCTTCACAGAAGAAAAATGCAGCTATTTTACTGCGACTTAAAAAAGCATTGGCAGAATCACTGCAAGAAGAAAAAAATCTCTCTAATCAATTGAATAGTGAGATTTAAAATAAATTACTTTGTTACTAGCTATCACGGTTGGACACCAGCACCAGCACTTTTGTTATATAAACTTTCAAGGCTTTCTTGATTAAATTTAACAGTCTTTTCCAACTCTGATATCTTAAAAGGTAAATTTAGCAACTTATCCATACGTTCACCAACAGATTGCACACTGTCTCTCTTTTTTGACAAATCTTTCTTTAACTCTGTATTTTCTTTTTCCATTTCTGCTATATAATTTTCTAGATTTTCACATTCTTTTTTCATTTTTTCAGCATCTAGTGAGCGCAAGTGAAGACTTACTTCTCCTGGTGGTCTCCTACAAAATAGTATATTTATTAAAATTTATAATTTTTTAAAAACTTTATAGATGATTAATATTTTTTTAATAAACGAGAATAATAATAAAACAATCATTACCAAACTTTAATGTTTGAAGGCACTGTTGTATCTTCAGTCAATTTAGACAGTTTTTTCATTCCCTCTACCATGCATTCATCAGTTACTAATGCTCCTAAATCTTCCTCCATCCCTTTCAGTAATTCTTTTCCCATTACATGACGCACCCTTTGTAACATTGATCGTTTTGATTCAAACATTGTAAAAATTCTAAAGTACTCATCTTCACTGAAATAAAAATACAAATGTTTTAATTTTTTTATTTGCATAACATCTGTATAAAAAAAAATAATAATATTCAGTTAGGTTTTTTTTTTATAAATTACAATAATAAAGCATTTGAGTATTTTCTTATATGATGAATGAAGGAACAGTCATAGCCCTGTTGATAGAGAGAAGCAAGTGTGCAAGTGTACTGTGTAATTCAATACAGGAGATCAAGTTTTTCTTTGTCTGAAATGCAAACCAAGAGTCCATGCCCTTATAATCTTAAATTTCTTCTTATACTAATTTCGTGGCATTATCAATCATATATTTCTATTTCATTATTTTTAAATAAGTAAAACTTAAAAATTCAATTTAACTTTGATTATAAATATTTTATTAAAAACACATCACATTTAATTCAGTGATAAAATGTTTTATTTATACAATATTAATAATTATACTATACCTTTGGAATCTTGTTCTAGGACTTGTTGCTTATTATGTATCTAATCAGGCCGGGACGGGGTGCAATTTGACTTAATTCTACAAATTTGCAGTCCTCCCAGCCTAATTAAATACATGTCATATTTCTTGTACCTGGTCCTTTTTAACAAATAAATTTACTAATGATGCATATTTTTAATACAGAAAAAATGGCACCAAATTTGTACCAATAATTTTATTTAAATAGTCAACATTTTTAATGGTTTTAAAAAATTATTAAGTAGGAATACAAGAAAAATCTTAATTAAATCTAACAAATACAAATTTTTCAAATATGATTTGTAGGATATGAAAAAGCTGATTATTTTGGTTTTTTATTTTAGACAATATTTTTATTTTATAAACGATTAATTTCATCTTCGTGGACTATTTAAGAATATTTACCTCTTAAGTAAGTAGATCGTTACAAGAAGTAAATTATTCGTGAACAAAAATCAAATAATGAATTTTCAAAATCGCTATCCCAAACCGAAAATACATATACACTTACTTGTATTACACTAAAAACCGAAGCACTATCAAAACCTCCCAAATCCTATCCGTACACAAAACAAAAACAACTTCGCCAAAAAAACTTCGCAACAAAGAATAAACGAAGAAGTATGAGATGTTCATCGTATTCTCACCTGACGCATTTGGCGATGTCCTCGAACTTGTTGGACACCGCCGCCCGAAACATCAGCAGGTTGTTTGGCTGGGCCTCTCCCTCGTCGTTCTGCGACATTTTTCCTCCCTTTCAGAGACAGCGCAGACGAAAAAAAACAAATGAAGACGTGCGTGACGAACAGTCCACGCGCGAGTCTTTTGTTGTGCGGCGCGCAAAAGACCGGCGCGCCGCCGCCGCCGCATGCACGATAAGTACGCCTTCATACCATCATATCCAAGATCCAACGGCCCGAAATCGGCTTAGCTCGGGCGTTTTCGGCGATCGGGGCGACGTCTGTCGTGGCGGACGATTTGAATTTAAGAATTGGAAGAGAAGAGGGTGGCGTTGAACAAGGTGAGTGTATATCGGAAATTCGATATTCATGCAATTCACAAAAGTAAAATGTTGTTGACAATTTTAAAATAAAATTTAACATTTTTCTCATGTCCGGTCTTTTAAAAACGATCACGTTATATGCAATTATTATTATAATAGTATAAAATATACTAGTCGGGCTTTTGGAGTTATACAAAAGTCGAATACAGTGATTTTATACAGAAGTTTTATGAAAAACATTCAATTTATTCATAAATATAAATGCGTATACAATATATATTCGTTACATATTGAGTAGCATATTATCAATACGATATACGATACTAGAATATAAAATAATATCTTAACTCACTTAGTATTAAAATATTTATTTTGAACATCTCTGTTTTATTGGTTATTTATCTTACAAAATAGTAAAATATCATAAGATATTTCAATGTTTTTGGTAATGAATGATACTAAATTTAATTTAGTATATATCGAATCACAGTTATAATTATTTAGAAATATTCATTTTAACTAATTTTTTTATTAAAATTAAAAAATTTAATGATTTTTCCGAAATATTCCAATAATTTGTCTACATGTGATTAGGTATGTATTTTAAATATTAGCTATATGGCAAAATGAAAAAAAAACCTATAATGTAAATGAAATTAAGCAGCATTTTGTACTTTAATGTCACTGTCTATATAGTATAGATAAATATATATGTTTATTAGTATGAGTACTCCTTGTAAGGATCTGAAATTTAAGTTTTGTAGAATAATTTAGATATTGATTTAATAATAATTTCATTTACACAATAATAGCTATTATTATGAAAGTAAGCAATCTTTACTGAAGCGCAATTAGTAAAAATAAGCTTGCATCATAAATTTGGGTTATAAAAAATTACAGCAAAATGTTTTAAATTTTGCTAAAAGCAAAACGGAAAAACCGCATTACATTATGATTATAGCTTTCTAATCAATAATACTTTCTTTATGAAAATGAATATTCATAGTATTTTTTACTTATTCACGCACTTGTATTGTTTACAATTCAGTCATTTAAAATAAGTGCGTTTATTTTAACACTAAAAAACTATTTTATGTATCCTATTAATAATAAGATCATAGTATAGCTTAAGTCAGAAAATAAAATCGTTATATATATGCGAGATTCGCTTTCAGTCAACACTTAAGTAAAATAATATCATTTGAAAACATTAGAAGCACTGACAAAGCCTTAAAAGCTTTGTTAAAATTTAATAAAACTTGAATAATTTATTCTTAGACTGACTTAGTCTTTTGAAATGATCTATCAGCATTTCTGGCAAACAATAAGAATAATTGTTCCAAGGTGGAAGACAGCACAGAGAAATCTTCGATGCATGTGTATCGATTCTTCAATTCAGTCATTATGTCGTACATTCGTTTCCACGTTACTTCTGTAGTTGTTACGTGATACATGAGATATCCCTAAAAAATTATTTAAATCAAATATCTGTCGTTCAACGAGTTGTTGTAAGTCATATATAGTATATGATTTTATTAGTCTTGCTTTTACCGAGTTTGCGTCAATAATTTCACAATCAAGAGATTGGCTTATATCTTTTTTAATATTCGAAGCTTCTTCCCTTGATTTCTCTGGATTCAACTTCAACTGAATATCGTAACCGGCTCCAAAACGTTGTTTTAATTCCTGAGGTGGTCCGATGCACACCAGTTTACCATCCACCATAATAGCCAATCTGTTACAAAGAGCTTCGCATTCCTCCATACTGAAATATTTACATCAAGAAGAATTTGTAAAAGCAAATAAAATTCAGCACATCATTTTATTTTCAAAATATATATTCACCTATGCGAAGTTAGTATCACGGCTTGGCCAGAGGCTTGACATGTTTGAATAACATTCCACAACGAGCGTCTAGCTGCTGGATCGACGCCTGTCGTCGGCTCGTCTAACAGAATTAGTTTTGGCATACCAATGAGAGCAATTGCAATGTTTAGACGTCTCTTATTGCCTCCACTGTATGTGCCACTTGGTTGAGAAGCACAAGCCTTTAAATCTAAAATTCAAACGATATTAATGTTTTTAATTATTTATATATTTATTTAAAAATCGTTTATATTAATTACTTAAAAGATTACTTCTAATAAAACGTTTGTACTTACTAAGTCTGTCAATCCATTTCTGCACTTCCTTATCAACTTGATCATCAGGAACCCCTCGAAGACATGCAAACAATTTTAAGTGATCATAGGCATTAAAAGACCTTATAATGGCATCATTTTGTGGGCAGTAACCCATTTGTGAAAGATACTGAAATCAAATGTAATATAATAAATTCAAAAACTAGTTTATTAACTTTCATTTACTTTTTTTTCCTATAATGCAAAAACTTACAAAATCTGTATTTTTATGAAATTCCTGGCCGTCTAAATACATGGTGCCATGATTCGGTATTTCCGCACCAGTCATCATTTTGAAAGTAGTACTTTTGCCGGCACCATTTATACCAAGTAATCCAAAGCACTCACTTTGATACACCCCAAAACTCAAGTCTTGCACGGCCACTAGTCTTCCAAACAACTTTCGTAATTCGTATACAAGAAATACGTGATTCTTTGCTTCATCAGTGACTGGTAAAATTTCTTCAGTTCCATTTTCAACAGTTTCTATTTTACCATTAGAAACATTTCCGTTTGCTATGGTTTCATCTACAAATAAATATTACTAATTAATAAATAAAATAATTACGAATTTTATTACGAATTCAGTACTTACTCTTTTTAATTTTAGATATTTCAGAACCTATAATCTGCTTAATTTTCTTCACTTGTTCTTCAAAAGTTTGGTCGTTATCTATAGGCTTCCCACCGAAAATCCTCGCAATAAGCTGTGACATTAGATTATACTCTAATATGCAAAGGATGCCAATATACAATATCGGTGTAAGACATAAACTAAGAAAACTTATCTCCAATGATACGTCTTCTTCGAAGTTACCAAAGTATTTCAAAGGATTCTTACAAGTGCCATTAACACACTGTAACTCTGAAAAGATATTTATATATGTCAAATTAATAATGCATTCAACATTTTTTAAATACAGTTTTTGTAGATAAAAATATTCATTACCGAAACAAGTGTATGAATACATTTTTACATCTTTTTCATCAACGATTGCGGACAGCCTCTGGCAATTAGCATTTTGTTTTGCAACTTTCAAGAAGCTGAATTCTCCATGGAAAAAGCTTATGTAGGGCGTAAGTAAAAATATTACTTTTTGAATAGGGCGAATCATATTCATAGTGTCTGACATGCCCATCAACGCTGCGGTGACGAGCGTCATGATGATTTCAATTGCCACTAAAATATTTTTTGAGTTATTAAAAAATCTCGTTTTTTTAAATTTACCATAGGAATAGAACTTCAAAATATTAATTCTAAAATAATTAAGTACCAAGACCGATCGGTAAAAGACTCAGCAGTTTAACAGCTGCACTTGTCGATCTCTTCCAGAAACTCATAATATAGATGAATGGTAAAACGTTTATTCCAAAAAGCAAAAACAAAGCCGTCATTATTACTGAAAACAAACAAATTGTCATTGTTAAAATACCTCTTTATCCTCTTGACCCAACTACTTTCACGAGAAAAAATTTCTACTCACAAACTTCGACGCATCCTAGCATCTGTAACCCAAGCACGCAATTCATAACAATAAATCCCACAACGAACACAGCCAGAACGACAACAAAGAACACTCCAAAATCAAATAAAAATGTGGTTCCCCAATAATTCAGACACGATACTCCAGACATCCTTTGCAGATGCTTTACGCCCGCAAGATTCTCCCTTGCCGGCGGAACAACGAACAATGCAATAGCCGGATAGACAAACAGCGCGGTGAGTAGAGCGATGACATAGGCCTCGATCTCCCCGATGTTACCGAGGACGTACTCAGCAAGATGGTCGTCGGGGCTAGGGAATTCTTGGGCAGTAACGGTGATACGACCCTCGTTGCCCACGAGGCCCTTCAGCAACGCGTTCGTCACGAGGTTAATGGAGATCGGCAGGGCGAATTGCGCCTTAGTCGGATTGTAGAAGGCCGTTGCCACAACAAGACCCGAGCGGTTGGTGAACTTGGCGGCTGCTAGCATCAGGTGGTTGTAGATCGCGAAGTTGCGCGAACCCAGTTCTACCAATGCTGTGGGGAATGTCGATCGATGTTTAGAGGTTTCGTTGTTACACAATTTTAGAAGGGAATCGTGAATCATAATAATATTATGTTTTTAGATAAATTTTATAAATTTAAGTTGTTATATAGGAAATCTTGCTATATTACATAACAAAAGAAAACAATAGTTCGCTTTAATGCTACTTTATTCAAAATCATTTTTTCTTACCGTCGTTGAATGAGCCATGTTCTCTCAAGTCTGTAACGGTTTTACCATGCAATTCTTCTGTAACCACTTTATAAACTTGTCCAAAGTCAGTTGTTAGACTTCTATCAGATTTAAAAGCAGTGACCATGTCGTGGTACATGTCTAAAGTTATAGCAGTTGGTTCTGTATTGTCACCGTTTTTCGAAACGTAGCCCATCGATATAAATGAGATACACACTAACGATAAAACGGACTGCAAAAAGTAAAAAATGTTAAAGTAAATCGACATATTAAAGTTTTATTTGTATATTTAATAAGTGTATCAACGTAAGTACCAAAAGTAGCATGATGACATATATTGATAGATTTTTAAGTGCGAAAATTCCTTTCTTCATTAAAAGTGCCTTTGCAGAATGCATTAAAAATTTATGACCTTTCAATTTTTCGATCGAATTTGTAAAAACTTCACGAGTTTCAGTCTCTTCATCGTTGTCTCGAGTAACTCTGCAAATTATTGGTACGTAAATTAATGAAATGTTATAGAAAAAAAATTATTTTAAATCGTTATAGTCTAAAATTACTTTAAAAATACTTGTTCCAAAGTAATAAGAGAAACACTCATTCCAGTGACTCCTAGTTCTTTTTTATCTGTCTCTATTTTATCCAACGAATCTGGTAATTCAGGAGTATACGGAATACTTAATACTACTTTGCTACCATCAGCATTTAGTATTTCACTTTGTGGATCCACATAACTCTTTACCTTTTCGGGATCAAATGAAGATTCAACCGATAATGTAACTTCTATATTTCCACGTCCTTTGCAAAAAATAATGGTAATTAATATTTTGAAAAACTGGAATGACAAAACAGTATGTAATAATGAAACTATACCTAATATTTTTTTTAAGAACATAGAAGTTCCATAACTTCTCAGAAGTCCACTGTGGACAATTGCAATCCTATCACCGAGTATGTCAGCTTCTTCCATGTCATGTGTACTAATTAAAATAGTCTTTTTGCCTTTCATTTTCTATTAAAGTAAATATTTTGAATATATACGAAATTGAATTATTTAATAATTATTAAAAAAAGTTGCGAATTAAATTTATTAAAAGTGAGTAAATAAGGTAATTTGAAACCCTTACCAATAATATGTTCCAAATATCGCGTCTACTTTCCGGGTCTAACCCAGATGTCGGCTCATCTAAAATTAGTGTCTGTAAGAAAAACAGTAAATGAATATAGTTGAACTAAAAATAATTAATGTACAATAATGTAGACATTTAAGAAAACCTACGCTTGAATCTCCTATAAGAGCCATTCCAAGACTCAGTCGTCTTTTTTGGCCGCCTGATAATTGTTTCGGTAAAGCATTTCGTTTTTCAAATAATTTTAATTTTTGAAGGAATGTTCTAACTTCATTTTTTACAGTAGACTTTGAATTTTCTTTATTTTTCAACTGAAAATATATATATAATTAAATTTTTTCATTTTAATGTGGTAAAAATTTGTAAAAATTATTTCCCATACCAGAGCAAAAAATAGTAACTGTTCAGAAACAGAAAGATGGGGAAACAACATATTTTCTTGAGGACATAATCCCATATCATTTAATATCTCATCTGATTTATCTTTTACACTTTTTCCATTTACAAACACTGCGCCTTCGGATGGGCTAATCATTCCTATGATTAAAAAAAAATAATAATAATAATAAAAAAAAATAAAATAAAAAATAAATAAATAAATAAATAAAAAAATAAAAAAAATAGTATATTACACAGCAAGGGAGGTAAAGAGTTGGCCAGTCCAGAGCACGTGTAAATTGCCACCCGAGCCGAAGGCGAGGAGGGTGGCCCTCTTTATTCCCATGTTGCGTATACGATTTTTCATCATACCCGGGCCGAAAATAAATACCACATTCGCGTTTCGGAGCTGGGAGCGAAAGTGGTACTTTCGGCCAGGGTATGGTGAAAATTAACATTTCATTGTACCACTAAAGTTTATTCAAATCATTACAGATGTACTTCAAAATAATTCACCTGTCAAAATAGACATCATTGTTGTTTTTCCTGCTCCATTATGACCAAGTAATGCAGTAATTTGTCCTTGGAAAAAATCTACTGAAATGCCTTTTAGAGCTTGAACTTTCTGAAAACATTGTGCACATGGTATTTATTATGCAAAAAAGAGTAAAATAAAAATTTTATTTTTAATTACCGAAGAGAGGAAGTTCGTTTGGTAAGTCTTCCTCAAATTTCGAATCTGAATCCCAGGAGTAAAAACTCCTTCAGCTACAGGTTCAAAAGGTTTCCCATCTACATCATTGAATTCAAAATTTTCTACCTTATCATAATCATGGGATTTCTTTGATCTTTTAAAAAACTAAATAAATAATAAAACATAATATCAATTAATACGTCTTTTTTAAAGTGAAAATATTAGAATGAAAGAATAATTACCTTTAAAAAGTAAAGTGGGTGCTTTTTAACACCGTATTTACCAGGATTTAAAGCGAAAACGTAATTAGCCATGATAAAATGGAAAATCATTCCTGTTATTGACAATATGAATATCATTCCTATGCTTCCCTGTTTCCCATATGCAGGATTTCCAACTCTAAATAAATTGTTTATATGGATACCTTTAGCTGAAAATTTACATTGATAGATATTAAAAATATTACGTAAACTAGTTATTGCATTATTCTTATGGCTCACCTATACTTTCATAATAATTTACTTCTTCGCATGCTCTATAGAGCAAAATGTTGGGGAAGAATATCCCTAAATAAGGGACTACTGTAAATGAGCTTTCCTTAATGCCATATTTTGCTAATGCAATAGATCCTATGTAAAGTACCAATATACCTGTGACCATGAATAATGCTGAAAAAAAAATGCAAATGAGACTAATTTTATGATTTTACTAAAGATATATTAAAAACTTACATCTTCTAAAATAAGCTGAAATGTGCATTCCAAATGTTATTAAATGTGCAACGTTTATAGTAAGTACCAGCCAAAATATAAAAGAATTTCCATAGTACAAAAATGGAAGGCCTACGTCACTTGAAGTAAAATTGAGTAAACTTACTATAGGCACAACATAAAATAAACTGAAAATTAATGAAGTAATCAGCCAGCTAAATAAATTCAAGCAATTGGGAACACCATTCATTGACATTAAAACCTGTAATAAGATTTACATAAACGTTAATGTTATTATTACTTTTCCTATCATCATATGTCACTTACATTAATTCCAAGAAATTTCTCATTAGATGCATATGATGTCTCAATGCATAATGGAATGAAAAATGCCAGCAGAGCAAATCCACAAAAAATTTCTCGGAAAACCTCATCTCCTACATCTAGCTCTGTATGAGGAGGAATTGGCATTCGTTGCGTAAAAATCTAAAATTTTAGAACAGTTTTAAACATGTTTTATATCAAATAATTTATAAATTAAATTTTTATTTAAATTATTTCTCATTAATATAACACATATGCGCATGTTGAAGTTATCCTTTTTCAGGGTATTACATGTTTTATATCAAATAATTTATAAATTAAATTTTTATTTAAATTATTTCTCATTAATATAACACATACGCGCATGTTGAAGTTATCCTTTTTCTGTTTTATAAATGATTCATCAACACATATTTGTACTCCAGTAAAACCATGTGTGAATACATTACGCATATCAGGTATTAAGCCAGTGTACAATTGAGTTGGAATATTTCCATCAATTCTTATTTTATATGCTAAATTGTTTGATGACATATTAATATTTTTATCCTCAAAAATCACAGCTATAACTTTTTCTTCTTTTTGACTATCAGGTTCATAAGTGTCATATGCATCAAGCATGGCTTCTTCTGTATCAAACCAACTTATTTCTGTTGAATAAGAAGAATTCATTATGTATTTATAAAAAGAAAATTTTTGTAATTAATGAAATTACATTGCCAATCAATTTTGGCGAATTAACATATCAGTTCAATTGATTATTTATACTTACTGTCTCCAGGATTCATCTTGAAACATTCACGTACATCCTTCATAATATTTTTTATGAAATCATTGTTGGGCACTACAAACAGGTGTTTTCTGCCCTCTGGCAAATGTACCTCTTGATCCTGTGCGGGATATGCATGCTTACCAAGCTCAGTTGGTGGTCTTGCCACTAAGTTTCTGGCTCCCCATATGCTAATAAAGAGTAGTAGTGGAATCAAAATTTCTACGAATAATGCCATCTTCCAGTGTCTTTTTCGAACTAAAAAGTTCTTGTAGAGGAGGAGCCCAAATATTCTTAATTTATCCCCAGCCATTCTTGGTGCTTTTGCTGATCAGTTCCTTATTAAATTATTCTTGTTAGCTGAAAAATAAAAAATAGAATTATTTATGATCTCTAATGGTATTATTCCTATTTCCTGTATTAAGTATCATAAAAAACACAATAAAGGTAAGATTATATTTTAAATTATTATTCAGATGAATTTTTCTTGATTTATATATGCATAAGCATTTTTACTTAATGTGATTGTAAAACTTTTATTTTAGAAATATTAGTGAGTATAAGTAACTTATTAAATTTATTTACATCTTATATGTATAAAAAATAAATTTTATTTAAATGTCTATATATATTCAATATTTAGTTTTTCTAGCTACCCAGCATTTTTCTAATTCCTAAGATAGAAAAGACTGAATATTATACATAATGTTATTAGTTTGTATTTTATTGTAAATAATGTGTAACAAGCTGACAAGCAAAATACTCTACTACAGAAAGTGTGAATGTGTTCATGACATTTGCATAAGTACGAAAAATTTGTTGATATATGCGTAAAAATGCAAAATAACGAATTTCGAAATAAAAAAAAAAGATTATTAAAAAGTTACCGATATCTAAAATAGAAAAAATGTTTATAAAAATATACGTGTAATGCCAGAACTTTTACGGTATTACGCGATCTCGGACTCGTACACATAAACACAAAAAAAGAAGATAATACCATACTGAAAATCATCGTAACTGTTATTTTTCACATTCTTTAACACGATGGATTTTTCAACAATCGCCGGATTGCCAAGCTGATTCATAACTTTTCATAAAATTAATCGACCGAAAATATAATAAAAGCCACTAATACACATCGCCCCCCTCCCATAATACTTATTATCTCATTCATAATTTGTAACAAACATAATCAACACTCACAGTAAACAGTATACCTTTTTTCCCCACACGAAATCCTCATATTGCAAAGCTGCACCATGGCACCGAACAACCGCGTCACTATACACAATTTGCAACTAAGTAAATACCTAAAAAACCCCGCAAACAAAGCCCGAAACTCTCTCCGACGGGAGTCCGACCGCTCCGACGCTCGCGTGTGTGTTTACGTCGTTTCCCCAGCGGCGCAGCTGCGATTCGCCGTATCCGACCAATCAGCACCTGAGCCTACACGTCAGCGTATGCGACGTGCGCGTGGGTTTTTATTTCGCGCAAGCCGAAACGAACCGCTGCATGACCGCACGCTTTTATAATACAATATTCGCCTAAGTATATACGCGACTTCATACACATACACATATACACACCTGTAGACAGTACGTGCTGACAGTCTTGGCTTATCTTTTCGCTATCTCTGTCTCTTTTCTTCTCTCTCTCTCTCGCGGCGTGCGTCCTCACGCCCGATTCTTCCGGCTGGTTCGCATCTTCCCTCCTTCAGACATATACTGCTGTCTATACATGCTCCACTATCACGTCCGTCTCGTCTCGCGCTCCTTATCTCACACACTTATACCCACGCCGGATTATCGCGCGTGCACTTGAACCTGCACTCGACGACGATAATATAGTACTGTCCAAGTCCTAGAAACGTACGAACACACGTTACTTTTACCGTACAATCCGTACACGTCCGTGCGCGGAGGAGTCGCGGTCTCGCGGTATTATACGTTATGTATACGTATATACATAAACCTACAATGAGAGACGTCGGACGTCGTCTGCTGGCGCGGTTGCCAGTTGCCACAGCGAGCGGCGGAGTCGCTCCCCCTACTATATTGCGGACAATAATAACGCGTTTTACCAGCCAGCCAGCGACTCGCCGGCGTCGGCCCGCATCGATCTCGATTTCGGTTGTGCATGCAAGTGAATGCAACCATTTGTGCACGGACCACGAAGTGGGAAATTACATTTTGCTCATGTCCTTGCGACCGGCGCCCGCTCGACTGACCTTCTTTTCCATGTGGGCGGATTAGGTATAGGTATCGAGTTTCCTTGAGAGTGCAGCAGTTGTTTTTCTTTCGTTGCTGCCAGCCGGTGGTAGGTATACCTATATATAGGGCTGAATGTTTCGGAGCGGAGATATATTTTTCGGTATGTGTATATATAAGTATTTGGAGGTGACCCGGACTACAATTCCTTTATCTCTTCTAGATATTTTTGAACTTCAAGTTTTTGTGAAAATTTTCGAACTTGTGTATATAAAAAGAATTCTTGTATAAGAAAAGGAGGAAAAACTCCATTGTTTTGTACAGGAAAGTATTAATGAGTTCGGTAAATAAATCGAAGAAATCACAGAATAGCTAAGTTGTTTTTACAATCGAATACTTTGCGTGAAGAGGAATCATTCAGCCGCATGAGCGCTAAAAAACGAATATTTTATCCAAATCTTCGAAACGGTACTGTTCAAAACCTTTTACTGAATGACAGATTCACACATCCTTATCTTTACACGTGCTCATATTCAGGGCCGGATTAACGTAGGGGCTAGATGGGAGCCCCAGGCCCCGCACCATGAAGGGCCCCGGAAACAATTCTTTTTGGTGTTATTTCTGGTGTTTCAAATAAACCATTATCAAGAAGTAAAATTTTTGAAAATCTATTTTAAGTATTTCACATGTAAAAATGATGAAAGAATTCCAAATTATGGAATTTGATTATTAGTGTATGTGTGTATGTGTGTGTGTGTGTATGTGTGTGTACGTGTGTATGTGTGTCGGTATATGAAATGAGCTTAAATTCGAGATTTCATTGAACAGATTGATCTGTGAGGTTTTCGTAAGTCTCTTATTTTGTTCGTCAGAATAAACCAATTTAAGAAAAATTAAAAAGTAATTCCGCATCATAGGGTTGCATTCTTTTATATTTATTATATACTACAGTGTTTTATAATTCAAAACATTTTTCCATATTTTTGCTTTTTTTATTTTTTTATAGCAAATAAATCTATATGAGGAATACTTGAAAAAACATGAAAAATCGCTACTTTATGTAATTTTTCATTCTTTTTCTTAATGTTTTTTAAAGAATTCAAAATATATTTAATATTTAAAAAAAAAATTATTTTACTAAAGTTATTTCAAAATAATTTCAAAACTGTTAGAACTTCTTTAACTTTAATAAATATATATTACGATGAAAATCTACTATAGACATTTACTTCATTGCAAATGATTAAAACATTGCAATTTTTATTTGTGCATTTGCGCTTACTCTATAATTTTACAGTAGAGTAGACTCTTGATAAATTGGCGAATTCGAGGCTGTAGGTATATGTCCGGCAAGTATATAGGGTTGCAGGCCTGTTTTAAAGAAAAAAATAATCTTGCTTTTTACGTTCCTTGCGTA
>UXGD01000815.1:0-45721 GCA_900474315.1 Torymus auratus
ATTCTATTTGTATATTAAATTACATTCAGTTACATTATTCTTAATATTCTTAAAATTCAGTAAATTTGTAATTTAAAAGTTTCTTAAATTTAAGAATATTTTTATGTATGAAACTTAATGTACTTTTACATTAAATTAATTCTAGTATCATTGTTATTAAATTTCAGTTACATATTTAAGGAGCACGCACGATTTTTCTCTATATTTATTATCGCTCATATTATATTGAATGATGTTTTTTTAGGAAACATTTATCGACTCTTTATCTTGTAAGCGGTCAATCGACTTAAAATTATAACGTAAGATATTCTTTTATCAAATTTTACTTCTTTTTTTAAAGTATCTAAAATCAATATAAATTTTGCAATAGAAAATGAGAAAAATATTATTCCCCATAAGACCGTACGTTAAATTGTCAAATCAATTTTAATTGATATTTCTTCGCTAAAGTGGTGAAATGATTTGAAATTTAGCATGCGATATCTTTAAACATATATCCTTTATATATTGAATTCACTTTAAATCTATCTGTTATGACTGGATGAACCTCCTTGTAACCTCCTATACCTCGCCTCGATTTGACGTTTACCCAAAAAGCACAAAGTTCGTCCAAAAACCGCCATCTCAAATACCAAAGCCGCAAATTCGGACCCTGAAAACAGCGCCACTCGGTTCCCGGCGTCGCGACCGCTCCGGAGGGAATCTGGCGGCAACTCTCTCCCTCTCTCTCTCTCTCTCTCGCGAAGCGAACGCTCGTGGCCGATCCTACCTCCTCTCACTCCCACCGCACACATACACACATAGACACATAGACATATAGAATCCCGGGGGTCTTTCTCGTTACGTCCGATGCAATTGATTAGCGATTGCTGCTCTCTCCCGGTGTGTCTGTGGGATGATGTGTGGTGGCGGAGCATGTGTGTATGTGCATTAGAGTTAGTTGTGTCGTTTGGTGGGAACGCAATGGACGGTGCAACGCGATTGGGAAAGTATCTGAAGTTGTGACTGTTTGCATATAGGGCAAATGATGTTAGATGTAAATTTATAAAAATATAAGAATGTATAAGATGTTTTTGTGTGTTGAAGATATTTAAAAACAGCAACTTTCTTACGTTGTGTTTCTATCGAGATTTGAGGATTATTTTATCCCATCTGTTATGGTGGAATCGACTAATTTCTTGGCGTAATAGTTTATGGTGGAATCGACTAATATCTTGGCGTAATAGTTTATGGTGGAATCGACTAATATCTTGGCGTAATAGTTTACAATATAGAAATATGTATTTTTTTGTACAACAAACTAGACGAATTTATTCAGAGTAATATAATGGATTTCGGTGGGTGCTGAGATATGCATGTATACATACACACGCAGATACATCCATACGAATCATTTTTTTTAAATTTAGAGTTCAAAAATATATTTTTTATGACACGTTTCGTAGAAGAAAAAAATTTTGTTTTCATACTTCCCAAATTTTTTTTTGGGAAAAATCAATATGAATTCCAGTATGGATATTATTGGAAAATACATGTGTATTTACCACTTTGCGGATTAAAATTAAAAAAATTTTCGAATATTCACTTTCATAAAGAAATTTAATATTCGGAAGGTAAACATAAAAGCTTTATGAAACATTCCCATTTTGTTTCATTTCGCGGTTTTTATTTTTTTGTAATTCGGTAGGCAATAAATTACAGGAAAGACATGAAAAAAATATTTTCATTTCATATTGTCGAAAAAGCAAAATGAAACGTCACCCGGATAAATGTTATGGCATATAGTCAGCGTCGTGTTAGAGGACTGAAATCCCGCACGTAGGACTTTATTTCTTTCCGAAATATATTGTTTTCATTTTTGTTATATTTATGGCCCTCCTAGGTTTCGGAAGGAATACAAAACGAATAAATTCGAGCAAAATAAAAAGTTTAGTTCGTGTTATACTTTATGGAAACCAAAATACATGTTACAAAGAGAAAAATTGCTTAGTATACTTTTATTTCCAACATTGCTTTGTTTATTCGGAAATATACAGCTACTAAATATTTTCAAAAATTAATCTAAAATATCCATTTATTACAGGAATCATATAATAAAACAACTGTATATTCACTCTTATTTTAGTATATATAGCTTATATAACGTTAATTTCTAACTACGAGCGCGATGATATGAATCCTGGCAATAAAACAAAGCAGCGCGATGATGCCATTAAGTCGCATAATGAGCGCGAGGAATAATCTAAACTAGCACAATGACGAACAAGCACAGTTATGCCAAAACTGTTATTTCAAAGTTTTAATAGCCGGTGAGCCTCAATAGAAGCTCCCCCACTGAAGCACATTTGGCCGCTATGCGAAACCTCGTCCACTCGAATTTTTTCCTCAATATTATTAGATAGTTCTAGTGCGTCGAATTTCGATTTAATCCGTTAAACTCGAAACTCGGTTTCAAAAAATTCAATTTGGACTAAAATTAAACTGTGTATATAACAAAGATTAGTTGTTCATAATATGACAGAGGAAATGTAATTTCATTTCGTTTTTTAATTTGTATTGCAAAGGATATATGTTACCAAGGATTTAATTCTCGCGAATTATTCATGCACACCTCATTCCTCGAAAAAAGCCTCGCATATACTAAACTATACAAACAGCTCGTAAAATTCCTATCTATTCGCAAGAACGAATCAGCTCCGAGCCTTCACCCACATCAATTTGCCCGCTAATTTAGCTTGTTTATCCTACATTTTGCAAGGTAAGTCCGCGACCTGTCACTTTTTCTCCGGTATTATCGGGCGACACTTCGATCCGCGCAAACGATTATCGACTCGACCGACTTTTTGCCGCTCGTCCGCCATTAGCATTTTTTCGCAATAAAAAAATCGCGCTCACCTTGCTGCACATAAAAAAAGGGTGGGAAAATTTAAATTGCATTTCACCCTCTGACACCGAGCCTCGCGCCCTTCGAAGGGAAAACATAAAGGGAGAAAGTGAAAAATAGAAACGATGAAGGATATCGTATTTCCGCGAGGTGTGAGACTCGTTGACTTTTTCATTCCTCAAACGCGCTCGGGTGAGGAGAAAGAGAGAGTTTATGCTATAACGGGCGTTGTTTATTTCTTTTACACGCGAGCCGTGTGTAATATATACGGGGAGGGAAAAGGAGTCACGTAACGGCGCGAGATTTTCCGTTTGATGATAAAATTGGAGGATGGAAATGTGAACGTTGAACCGAAATCGTGATTTATATTTACTGCGCGAAATATCGTTTAAGCAGACGCGATGCCGATGAATTTACAGTCATCGCGCGCGCGTGTGTTCGTGTGTGTCTGTGTGTATTTATAGGTATATATTTGGAAATATGTACGTTTGTATCGACGCTAACGTGTGGCGATATTTATTCCCGCTGTTTGCATACATATTTATTTGTTTTTGTCGGGATGGTTATAACTGAATGGAAAGCTTTAATTTTCTTATAATGGCCATTTTGTGCATTGATTATTGAAAAAGTAATGAGAGAGGTGAATTTGCTGATGAGAAAAAACGAGCGCATATACATGAAATTATTGCCATTTGTTTTATTAAAAACACCTATAGGTATTAATAAAATGAATTCAATTCACACACACATATATATATACACCTTCCAACACTTCGATGGTCGCAATATTAATTTAATAAATTTGACAAATCAAAGTATGACTGCTATCAATATACTTTATTCCCGTTATATTAAATTGCGCCTCGTATTATTCTATAAATATTCCGTACAAACGCCGACTGAAATATCCCATATTATTTCTGTACTCTGTTTTATTTATTAAAACCTCGCGAAACAAATCATCCCGACGTATATACCTATATAGATGAAAAACCGACGATAAGTCTTATTACATACCCCTAACAAATACGCATCCACGAATTAAACAACATTATGATGCAAAATACCCTTCCCTTTAATTACCATAAACGTTATTTGCAATGAAAAATCGTAAACCGGCCGCCTCTCTCCTCTCGCACGTTAATTATAAATAAAATGAGAAATAAAAAGTAAAGAACGAGCTACCGCGCGACTTTATATCCGTTTTGCGGAAATGGAAGCGGAAAAAATAATTCCGGCCGCGCGCGCGCTACCTCGTGTGTATATGCGCCGTCGCTGCTGCCCCGGCGATTTACTCCCTTGATTACTTTCTTCTCGTTCGTTTTTTTTTTACCCCTGGCGGTCGTTTCGCATTTTTAACCTTTATTTTTATTCCTCTCCCTCTCTTTCTCGCTGCATTTTTGTAATCTTCTCATTTTTTTTCTCGCGAATATACATGTCGGCGAATTATGCATTTCGGTTGTCCGCACGCGCGAGCGAAAAGCGGGTCATGCCGGACGGAGCGGCTTTCTTTTCTCGGCGTCTCTTTTCGGTCTTCGCGCGGGCTTTTAGAGTGCAAGGTCGCGTCGCATTCAGGCGGAGAGGGAGAGAGACGTGAGAGGAATTTTGCCCTTTTCTCGCGCGTGCGCGATATACGGACGAGGGGAGGCGAAAATTACTTGTCGTGCAGGAAGAATATGGCCGAGATATTGTGTGTAGAAAGAGAGAGGGATAAATTGTTTTGACATTAGTGTTTGCATGGCTGTCTCGGTTTTACTTTAATGAAGCATTTTGTGGTGTTTTTTTTACATAAATTTGCAGAAAAATTTAATTCCTGGAAGTGTTAATATACGAAACTTGAAAGTTTTATGTCTATATAGGAGATATATTTAAATGAGAGTCATGAGAATTTCTTTATGTCTATGTTTAGTTTTACGTTTCTTTCATAGAATATTTGAAAAATTTCCAAGTTAAAATTATTCTTTGGAGAACAAATACCATACTGCGAGTGAAAAGATAATTTCTACCATTGAACGAAACTTTGGGTTTTAATACTATAAAACTTCGTCCGAGTAAACTGAAGCAAGTTCGATTAAGCCAACAGATATATTTTATCGTTATAGACACAAAGAAGTGAAATTGCCAAACTGACATTTATTAAAGAACAGAAATTACTAAGCTGACGCTACTGAAATGAATCATTTCTTATCGAAAATCTAGTTCAAATAGCGTATGCAACTGCAGTGTTGGCTCTTTGTGTTAATTTATGTCCGTTGCTATCGGTGTAGAAACTTTTGTGTATATTTTATTGAATTACTTTGTGCGTGTATTTATTGTTCGTTTCTTTTTGAAATATCGAAGAAAAAGTAAGAAGAGTTTTTCATAGGAAAGGCAATATCGAATAATTACTGTAATAATAGGTATAATAATAATATTTTTAAAGGGCTGTTCATGTTAAATTTGTAAAAAGTCTTGTATAAAATCTCATATAATAAAATAATAATTTATTTATTGTTTTATTGATACGGATCTACTTTTATTTAGTAAACATGAAAGAGCGTAAATTATTACATCACCCACTCTATTTTTTTAATTTCAAAATGAAGTATTTCAAAAACGTGTAAAAAATATATGAATAAAAAGGTCCCCGCTAAGACCATAAAAAACATATCTTGCATTTAACAATTTTAGTAGTTCACCATCAAAATCTAAAATGAAACTGACGTCTAGCATCGAAAAATCGATCCTACAGCCGAAACCTTCTCCCTCTCTAACCCTGTATCTGTCAAAATACTTCGGAGTATCTTCGAAAGTATGTCAGATGTAGTATACGCGCACGGTCGCTTCAAAGTGTCACGTCATCAAAAATTCAACCGGTTAAAATTTCACATCGACTTTTTCCCGCCTCCGCACAATGACTTTACAACGCTTCTCTCTCTCCTCTGCATACTTTCCTCTCTCGTTCTATCCCTCAGCCGCGTAAATTCGTAAATCGAAGCCTGAAAAGGCAATTTCGCAAGTTCACCGTCGGGTAATTATCCACCTCTCTCTATATACATATATACACATGCACAGCGCGACGGCGTCGATGCCCTCGAAAATCGCGTTTGCCGGGAGAAAAAGGGACACAGGGGAGAGAGATGAGGGAGACAGGTCGCGCGCGAGGGAAAGGAAATATAGATTGGCCGAGAACCGAGGCGCGCATTTCGGTGCGGTAACTTTCTCCTCTCTCTCTCTGCGTGCAATCGATCAATCCCGCAACTTCGTTGACGCTTTTTTTCTCCCCCTTTCTCTCTCTCTCTCTTCTTTCTCTTGATTGTCCGTTTCACTTTTCCCCGGGCCGTCGACTTCCTTCCTTCCCTTTTTGCCTCCCTCGCTTTCTATGTGTCCTTCGAATTTGTTTTGTCTGCGAGCACGAAAGACACTGTTTCGATTCGGAAAAAATATATAGAGAGCAGAGAAGGAGAGTTGAATGAATGGGGATCTTTGTTTGAGAATGGAATTCGTACTGTTCGCCTCTAGCGAGACAATATGATGAGAGGGGAGAGCGACAATATAATGATGAAATACGGGGAATCGAAAGATTGTCCTCAACGTTGCGACTGCCATTGCGTAACGTAGCCGTGATTGTATTCTTCCGGGCATGACGTAAGCATGAAAGGGAGGAAATCTTGAGGTCGAGTGTCTTGGTTTCGGTGGATGGTTAAGGGCTAATTTTAGAATGACAATGCGAGAGTTTTGATTTTGAGTGGCATGATGTTGTGGTGGTATTAGCATTTATTATGAAAGGATCATGTACAATGAAATTAACGAAATTGTTTTTTTTTTGTTTCAGGTAAGAACGATAAAACTTGTTTGTGACTGTCGTATAAGCGTTGCCAGAGAAAGTAAGTTTTTTGACCGTTAATATTTTATTCAATTTTATGATCAATAATTGAAGGCATTGGAGATTTTAATGAAATACATTGAAAAACTTCAAGTTCACTGAAATTATTATTGAATCTATAATTGAAGCTTTCCCAATGACAATTGACGAGAAAAAAAGACGAAGAAGTAGGAAAAAGCTCGCAAGTATATTTGAAACTCGAATAAATTTCATTCATAGTTATAAGCTACTTCGAAAGAAAATGAAAATTCGATCCAACCCGGCCTAATAATACCGCCACTCTAGTTCGTCGGAAACGTAATATAGATTACGATTTCATTACACGACCAATGTTTAAATTAAATCCGCCGTGAAATTACCTTTCAATCAAGTATCTCGCGCGTATATCCTTTCCCTCACGCGCGCGCCTAACAAAGCTGAAAATTCCTCTTCCACGAAAAAAAAAAAATTGAATTTCAGAAGGTCTTGGATTCCGAATTAAGCATCAGCCTTTGTACAAAAAAAAAGCTGCACGCCCGGAAGCGAGAGACCGAGCACTGACGATAAACCGATACAAATTGCATTTATCCTTACTTATTCGGTCGGATTGCAGTGCTCGCATTCCTTTTAAAATGCAAAACGCGTGCGCGCTCGCCGAAAAGGCAGCGCCCAATAATACACCCGTTGTTTTCCCCGCCTTTGACGTGGAAATTCAGTTTGCCCCCTTCCCTTAGCCTCTCGGCCCCTTTAATTTCTTTTTTAGAGGTGGTGCGGAGAAAGGCGAGAGGAATGGGGAGAGAGAGAGAGAGAGAGAAAGAGAGAGAGAAAGAGAGAGGAATGCGAAATGGAAATGCGAAATTTAGATGTATAAGCGAGAGAGAGAGAGAGCGTAGGCGCAAAGGGAGTGGAAATGTGTGCCGCGCGCGCGCGGGTTTCCATTGAAACAGGGTATTCTATTGGCTGGAGAAAGAGAGAAAGAGAGAAAGAGGGAGAGGAACTGCGAGAAAGAGATCGCTGGTGGAAATCGAATGGATACATTATATTGTTGGTATAAAAATAGTATTAGGAGAAAATGTTACCTTAAGATATTGAGTGTATATTTTAATTTTATAAAATGGGAAAATTTAAGTTTAAATTTACAAATGGTTTTTATCCACTCTTAAAAAATAATAGTCGGAAGTAGTGGCTCATTTAAAAACTTTATGGGATTGGTTATTTGAAAAAAGCGCGAATATTAAATTTTTTTTTTTGGAATTAAAAATGTGCTAGATTTGAATTTTGAAACGCAAGTATTTATAGAACGTCTAAATAATTAAAATAGTATATTTAAAAAAACTATAAAGACAAATAGTTCAATGTCTCGAAACTTAATATATACTTACATTGATTAAGTATCGAGGATAATTTGTAATCAATAAATTCTATAATTCCCACAAGCCAAATTGATTTTTTAAGCTGATAAAGGTGATTAGTGTAGAACCTGTACTTATCTCGAGTCTTATCTTATCAGGTCTCAATCTTGTCGTCTTATCGACTCTTAATTTTTGTAGGTCAAGGGATGTTTATTGATGACAGATAGTTTCGAAGCTTAAGCGAAAAGCAATATTCAATGGATTATAACCGTAATAAAATTGACTTTAATGATATTGTAAATAGCTTAAAAAATAAAAATGTACTGAAGCTTGTATATACCAACGTGTATACATTTGAACGTAATATTATTTGTAAAGTAAATTGAGAATTGAACGTAATTTTAATACCATAGTACAAATGAAGTGAAAGTCATTATTTACTTCTTCTATACCAACGATATTTCTTAACGAATGATTAATCGTAGTAGATACAGTCCGAGATTAGTGAAACAGAGAATTATTCGGCAAGAAAAGTATTACCAAAAATATAATGCCGTACATTGATCAAAAATTCATAAATATTTATGAACTTGACAGTTAATGAAGGATGAATAAGTAAATTCTACGCTTTCCTTCATTAATTATTATAAGATGTTTATGAATAATTATACAAAATCACCGATTCATTTTCAAGCTAAATCATGTATCTTGGAATATATTTGTACACATTTCAACAATCCCCATAATTAACAGACCACTTTTAATACAATTTCACACAACTAGCCAACCAAAATAACCCACCAAACATCTCCTAAACCGACGATTCTTCGCTCCCTCATCAGTCCTCAAGAACCCTAGTCACCGCCACCACGCAGAGATAGCGAACGCGCAAAACAAACTATCGACCAGATACAGCTTATCGGCCGCGCTCTCCTCTATCTGCAGGTATCCATCTCACCTCGCTAACTTGCATCGCGCGCGAGAATCGAATCGAATAGCTCGCGCCGCGGCCCGCAAAAAGCCGAGGGAGGCGCGGTGCTCGTTCGCTCGAGAGCTTTCCCTCTTTAATCATCGGCCGGAGATTGGCTACAAATAGTATCTCTCGCGATATAATCCCTCCGCGAGGGTTCTGCGAAAGAGAAGTGGGGCTTTTTAGGGAGGATTCGAGGGAGTTTTTGAGAGGTTGGGGGTTAGGTATCGGGATGTTAAATTATCAGGGTTTAGCGAATGAAATAAGGATGTGAGATACCTAGATGTAAGATGTAAGAAATGTAGATCTGTAGTGAAAATATGTAAATGTAGTTAGTCTTAAAATATAATATAAGTTTGAAATAATCTTGAATAAATTAAATGAAAATAGTTTGTAAATGTACAATCGTTTTCATGTTGGATGTGACAAATATTGTTAAAGATCTTTTCAGGCGGAGTGATGCCAAATGAACTAAAAGAAATCCTTGATTATTATGTCAATTTATTTTCTTGAAATACCATGATCAGTTCATAGCATTCAATATTTTCTATAAATTGAACGAATTGAAAGAAAATTCAAATCGAATATAAACGCAAAAAGAAAAATTAATTAAATTTCCAATCGCAAAGGAAAGCATCATGTACGTCTCGAATTCGTGGAAAGTAAAATGTTAATTAAAATTATCGATAATACTGATGAAACTTCAAAAGGATATTAATTAAAATCAACCAGGCTTTACATTAGTCGCATTAAATTACTTTTCTCTCTCTCTCACCACCCGTCAATAAAATCATCTCACTACATATTATTTTCTCCTAAAATCTCAAACAAGCCATCTTACCAACCCCTTTTTAAAAAAAACGTTAGAAAACACGACCTTTAAGCAACACGCATAGAGTCGTGGAACCGAAGCGAAAGAGAATTAATTAGGCCGTACTGATAGCTCCGTAATTAGCTGGGCCCCCTCTCTCTTCCTCTTTTCCCTCCTAGCTCGCGGCGTCATTCGTCAATTCGAATTGTTCGAGCGGACAAATGAGGTTGGGTTTACGCTACGACCACCACAGCGGCTATAGCGGCGTCGTTCATCAATTGGCGCCGTGGCCGGATATCCGCGGAGGACAGAGAGAGGGAGAGAGTAAACCCCGGACAATGCCATCCCACTTCGCGGGCAAGTTGCTGCGTAAGTTCCCAGGGGAAGTCGCCGCGGGAATTCTCTCGCCCGTCGTCGTCGTCGTTTATTTGCATTCTCTCCCGGACGACGACGCTACTGTGTGTGCGTTCGTGTACCTTTTCACAAGCGAGCGTTTTTACGGTGAGGTATGCTGGGGGAGAAAGGACAGTGGATTTTTGGGAGAGTTGGGATTGGATGGTTAGGGGAGGCGGAGGAATTTCGTGATTAGCCGCGCTGATTGGGTTTCGTGGTATGCTTTCTGAGAGGAAGAATCGCGGGGAGAATGGGGCTGCGTGTGTTTAAGCGCGGATATGCTTGGAGTGCGAAAATTTGGGGTGAAATTGGTTTCGGATTGAGGGGTGAGCGGGTGTGATTTTGGTTGAGTTGCAGAATTGTTAATTACTGGTGATGATGCGAATCATTAGTAGAATAAGTCTGGTATGGTCAGACATAGTAGTTTTACTACACGTAAGTCGACGAGAGGAGATGCGGAGAATTTATTTATACTATTTGTATTGCTGGTTGTAAAATGCCGTTTTACGATAGAACATCGAGACGTAAATATCCATTTTACAACGCCGTCCACTGAAAAAACTATTGCGAATGAAATTCGTATACTTCCACTTATTGAAAATATTTACTTTAGAAATTGCAATACAGCTTTAGTTATAAATAAAAATCGTTTTTTTTTCGCCTACATGCATAGAATGTAATCCAAATTTATTTATACATCAGCCCCCTTAGCCGATCCAAAACTTCATTTCCATACACTCGGCATTACCTCGACTCTTCAAAACACCCTCACTTTCCTTTCACACACGCCAGATCTGCACTTCACGCTCTATCCCTTTTCTCTCTCTCTCCGATTCTCGGCCATACTCTACTTCAAAATATATATTAATACGCAAACTTTTCTCCGAGCGAAAAGAATGAAGAGAAGCTTCAGGCCGCCTTCGCAAACTTCCCCCCGAATAAAAGCATTTTCAAATTTCTCCCACGCACATATGCTCCTTCCTTACTCCACTCCATATTCTCTTGAAGGCAACGCCACACAATGGACACACGCGGTGCGTAATCACACGCGGCACTCTCTCTTTCTCCAAGTCGCATTGTTGGTATGTTATTGTAGGTACGAGAGGATAATAACGGCCGGCCCGTGGCGTTATAACCCAAATCCAACGGCGTTGCGACTTTTCTGAGAAACTGAGTGCCGCGGTTTTTTTTATCGGTCGGTTATTGGGTAGCCGGGGAGTCGATGTGAATTTCCCTATTTTCTTTTTTTTAGAGGAGTTTGAAAATTGCTGTTCTGCGGCGTGGGTTAGGCTGTTATTGTTTGGGGTTATATACAGTTATTTGAGACATTCTCGAAGAAGTTTGTTTTATTATGTTGGCGAAATATGTCAAAGGAAATTGAATTTAAAACAAACGCGCCAATATATACTTCGGTTTATTGAATTAAACATTGAAATCAATATACTGCGTCATTTTATAAACGAATTAAAGCTTAAAGTATAATATTTATTTTATAATATAACTGAAAATAATATTTCCATAAATACACACCGTAATTAATACCGAGTGTACACATATATATATAGTGAGCAATTCAAGCGAAGTTGTTGCGAACTTCGCAGTCTGGTGCGGCGGTTGTGGAATGTATATTAGCAATAAATTGCCGGTTTACGTTTTAGCGCATATACACAGAACCGCAATTGTAAATCTGTTACTATTGTATAACGCGTAGTTTATTGTACGATGTAAACTTATACTCCTCCGATAGCGACTATAATAAAATAACCTGATTTGATTACGAATTTTCGGTGTACCGTTAAACCTCTATTATATATATTATTCCATAAATTCGATGATCTTTAACCTATCCTCTCTTTAAAAAGTAATGGCCGGATGTTGTGAACCTTTATAAATTCGTTTTGATTGGTCTGCAAGGAATAGGCGCGAAAATTTGCTACTTCCGCTACATTTGAATTTTTTAATCGTATTATTTATTTTTATTTAAAACGAAATACTTAAATCAAAATAGAATAAAAAATTCATCTTTTTATGCTTTGAAAAATTATTTGGTTATAACATTTAAACTAATTTAAATGAAATCATATACTAAAAAATGCTATTCATAACCTCAAAAACAAAATAGTACGTTTGGATATTGCTATTATAAAAATAAATAAAATAAACGTACACAGAATCTCTGACGACAGATCATAATGACAACGATATAACCATAATTTTTCCGACTCAATTAAGCGCGCACGCATATAACCCAACCACGACTATTTCACAACATCGTATATCAAAATACCTCCCTTCAGTCCACGCTCGCCCGCCCTTTATTCTCATAAACGCGGCCTCAAAAGAGCCTGGGCGCTACGGTCCCGCGCCGAAATACCGGGTTACCGTCGTAATCGCCGTCGTTGCTGCACGCGCGCATTAGCCCCTGCGGAGTAAATCTGGCGTGACCTACATTACCGACGCGCACGGCGTAGTATTACACTGTGGCTCTGCGCGTCTATATATATTATATTCCACGTATAGTGTATGTATATATAGAGACACAGAGACATATATATTCGGGTGTACCTTCAGCATCATCGAGGCGCGACCGAGGAAATCCTATTAGACGCCGTGGATATGATTCATGAGCTTGTGTGCGTGCAACTGTATCTCTTAAAGGGAACGAAATTTTCGCCGGTGTATGTATGTATGTGGTGAATGCATTCGTGCGCTAATGAGAACGAAGTGCGCGCTTATATATCTAAGAGATCGTTCGAGAATAATGTGTGTATATAGAGAGAGGTAGAAAGGAGATTAGAATTAGAGTTACATCAAGGCTTACCTTGAAAACAAGATAAATCCATTCTGCATTCTTTACTTCGTTCTTTGCCCTTTGAAGTCGAGCTTTTTCTTTCTTTCTTTCTTCTTCCCGTGCAGCCCCGGGAAATTCTTACTTCGCTACCGCTCAGTCGCATCTTTTTACCCGCGCGTTTTTTCTTTTTCCTTTCTGCGCTCCCCCGCGAAGTTGCGTCGTGATTTTACGGGCTTATGGACGAGTTTTTCAGAAAATTTATTTATAAAAACGTTTGGTCTCACCGGGGGACTTTTCTTCGAGGACTGACGTATAAATGGGATTGAAATGCAGCAACACGTATTCACGCGTTGAATAAGTAAGATAAAAGAGCGATACAGTTCGCCATTCATAAGTTAAGGTCTGTGGCTGGGAGTAGGCGTCGGGATGTTTATTTTTACGCGATTTTTTATAAATGTAGTGATAAGAGAAAAGTATGATATCAATAGTGCATTATGTTTTATATCGGTCTCTGTGTCTGTTTTATTTCTTTGTTTGTTGCATCATTCAAGCGATACTGCAGGGAAATACATAATATACACAGACTAGTAGTAATGGAAAAACGAAATTTAATATTAAACTGTATGTGTAATAATAAAGAGCACTGAAATATAATTTCAGCGTTTAAATCAACGCGCTATTAAACATCTTCAGACTACTTAAGTATTACTTTCAGTACTTAAGTACTTATTAAGTAATTTGAACATTAAACATTCCGACAAATATCCTTTCCAATACTTCGGTCACCAACTGCTGAACCTGCACGCACCTTCTCACACCACTCCGCACCGGATATGTATTTATCGCTGTCCTTGTACTTCACCATCCCCAAAAAATCGCACGCGCGGCAAGAAAAATCACTTTCCTCGCCCGCAATTAGAATAAACAGAGATAAAAACTTGAGCGGAGGCGCACATTCCTTCTTCAAACGCTATTTATCTCCTCCTCCAAGAGACGAAACTTTTCTCATCACGCGCCACGTGCGAGTGTGTAGTCCCTTTCCGCATATTCCTCCAGTTACGCCTCGCGGTAACGAATTTATTATGCGCGCGCGAGCGTGGGAGAGAAGTTTTCCCATTTCTTTGCGGCTTGTAAGTGTACGCGTGTGTGAGGGGGAGGGGAATGGCGACTTTTGACGGCCGCCGGCAGAGTTTCGGCCTCCTGCGGCTCGCGGCTAATGGGTATACGGAAGTATCGGAATGGAAGAGAGGTAGGAGGTGATATTAATTTGTGGCTGGGAGGAGGTCGGGGTTCCCCGAGTTCTCGAAATTATGACGTTATTCAAAAGTCAAGAATCCGTGGTTTCTGTTATTGTGGACGCCTTTTCGGCTGGAAAACTTTTCGTGAAGAGCTTTCAAAAGTTTAATATGAAGAATATGATTTTCGTTATTAGAACGAGGGGCTTTTTTTATAGAATTTCTTTCGTAATACGAAGTTATATGTAAATAATTGAATGCGTTGTTTATACATTGCGTATATGCGTCAGTGGAACAAAATTGAATACTTTTTCGCAGAAACGATTCACGTTGCGTAATCCAAATGATGTGGTTTGATGAAACGTTCTTTTTAGATCTCTCGATAAATTGCGTCACCCACATGTGACCTAGTATCCAACTGTAATTTAGACTTTTCCATTTCATTATTCAGGGTGGCATCAATATATGAAACATTTAGGACGAAGCGAAAATAGTCAAAGATAAAATATTATCTAGAGTAAATAGTAATCAAAGGCATTAAAATTAAGTATTTATAGCCTGGCCCGTCGTATACCACGAAAATATCGGCTAAATAGACTTCGGAGAATTAATACTTTAATTTTGACAGGTTTACGTAATGTTTGTTTTATTTTCCACGTGTACTAAAAATAACCGCGAGATATGATGCCACCTACTAACGGATATATATATAATGATACAGGCACAATTTTAGAATCGATTTTTATTTATCGACCGCATTTATTTATATGTAAAGTAAATGTTCATACCAGTATTTACATCTTATTCGATAACACTCGCATTTCAATCCCGTATAAACATTGCATAACTCGGTTATATAACAAAAACCATTTCTAAAGAAGTCAATATTTACCGTAAAATTTAATGCCCCAGTAATCACCTGCTTTAATAATCACGAATTTCTGAAAAAAGTTCATTCTTAGAACGCATTATTTGCTACGTGCATGCGACTTCAAAGCTGAAAGTAGCTTTTTGAAGTACTTTCATGCGTTACATAAAAGTAGCGTATTTTAAAACCTCATAAAGGAAGAATGCGCCTCGAGCTCCAAGTCTTTTTAGGGATGAATTTTTTTTATAGCGGAGCATATATTTTTACAAAAATAGCTCGTTACATTTCAATGTACAATGTAGTACTCAATTATGAAATGAATCATCTGTTGTATATTCTCGTAAAGTCATGAAAATACATTAATATTTTTTTAATTATTATTCTGTACGAAATAGAGAAATTAATTATTTTTTTTCACTAAAGAAAAAACAATTAAGTTTAATATGATAGACAAGAAGGCACAAGAAAATATAAGTTGATATTTTCAGTAACCTCTGAAAAAGTTCACGGCTCTATCCACCACATCTATTTTTAAAATCTCCATTCCAATTCTCACTTCGAAAACGCCAAAGCGTCGACTCCTCGCGAAAAATACAACCCCCCCGACAGGCCCAAGATATATGATATTCACACACGTATACACACGAACACGAACGCGAAAACATCTTCAGATCCGGAAACCCGGGCAAAAACCACTTCCCATATCCATCTCCCTCCACTCGCCACTGCTCGAAACAGCCACGCGCACTACGATAATGAAGTTAACATGATACGGTGCTTTCGAAAATATATATATACACACGCACACGTACAGGAAGCTCCCGAGAAATTGCATTAAACGGGTGATTGATGATTATACCGCTGCGAGACTTCGACGGCCGCTCAGCGCCTTGCATACATATAGCGAACTTTCCGAATAAGTTTCTTTCCCGCGAAGGGTATACATTACACGCGTTGGATGATTTATTCTCTCGAATATATAGCTGTTGCGTGTGTATCTCCCGGGCGCGATGATTATTATTTTCGAGAACCGGCCGGCGATACTTTCCTTAATAAATAACGCTTCGATTTGCATGGACGTGGATTATGATGTAGCGATAAATTTGCAGCCACGTGACGCGGCTGCTGTGCGGGCTTTTCGCGGGGGCGCGCAGCGTAGAGATGGGTTTCGCTGAATTATGCATATCGAGGGCGCGAAATAAATAATAAACGGCTGTAAAATTGACTTTTACGCGCGCGCGTGTCGCAAGTTATTTTCTGTAATTCGATCGAAGGTGTCGGGGGTGGCTTATCGGTGAATTTATGAAATCTTAAATTTGATGTAAAAGAGGATGCACTTTTATAGTGTCGTATGAGTGATGGTAGTGGTAGATTAGAATTGTTTATGATTTTGTATTATTATTGTTTCAAAGGATAAATAATTAAGGCAGGATTAAATAATGTTGTATTTATAATGGAAACGAGTTATCGTTATGTTTTTAGTTGAATGAGCGTAAATTAAATCATGAATTTTTACGCATTTACATTTTTCAAAATATCAGGAATGAATTATATACCATTCGTTTTCCACCATTAAATAATGAAATTTCATTTCATTACTGAACCATGTCTGACGTTACAACTGTATTTACTACTGAAACGCGTTTCCGCATTATCTCATAAATATTTCCCATTAAACGTGTTATTTATCGCGCAAATTAAAGCCACGCTGCTACCAACATATTATTTATCCACGCACGCCGCTTATAAAAATTATTATTTACAACGCGCGTTATAAATCTTAAAAATTCACATCACCCGAAAACAATAACTTTGAAAAACACCAGCTTCACCGGCCCCATAAACTGTTCCTTCTATATCCTCCTCGAATCAATATTCATTGTCAGAAGAGAGAGCGAGAGAGCGCATCTTTCGCGCCGCAATCTCCGCGCGGCTCCGGAAAAAAAGTAAATTTAAAAAAAAGGCCGCAGCGTATAAAGCGCCAGTGCCGTAAAAACGAGCCGCGGCAGAGCTCTCACCTTTCTCGGCACGCGGCAGGCCGTAACGTGTCGCCTCCTCGTATCAAAATATCGTACCAGAATACGCGCGCGGGAGATTGGAGTTTCCGTGCGCGCGCGACGCGAGCCGGGTTTTTGGGAGGGAAAAGGCTCGGGTTTCAAATTTTTTGGTAAGGGGATGCGGAGTGTAGGCGGAGAGAGAGAGGGAGAGGAGAGTTTTAGTGGCAGAGAAAGAGAAGATGGTTTTGGATTTCGTTTGCAGGAGGCGAATTAGGTTCGGGGAATCGTTGAGTTACGAGTGGAGTTTTATTACTGCGGACGTAATTGTATAGGTGTTAATGGATCTGTAGTGTACGTATTGCGCGAATTGTTGGAAATGTAATTAAATAAGTCCCTTTTGTGTGTATCCTCCCTTTGTTGGTTAAAAATAAAATGGGCATGAAATGTCTTGATTTCAATTAAGGAAATAAAAGTAGGTTGTCTTTTTTTTAATAAGATATTTATTTTTCTTTTTACATGAAAAAGCGAAATTCTAGTTGAAAGAATTTTGTTACCTTTACATCCCAAAATGAATGAAACAAAATCTTCATTTGCTTAATGTGCATATTTTATTTAAAATGAAGAGAGGTGATTTACGATAATAACGAAAAGTGTAATCTATTAAACCTTTCCTGTCATTTAAAGTATATAAAAATACGACATTTGGAAAGAAAATAGATCAGCTGACTAACTGTTATAAAAACGATTAGTTATAATTTGCTTCTAGCAAATTAAGTAGTGTAAATCGAGTTTAAACAGACGTTGATTTAAAATCAAAGTTTTTATAACTTTTGCATTTAGTAAGTTGACGATTTGTTTTTTAAATTTAATGATTTTTGTTTTTGTTCTGAGTGTTTGTACTGATTTAACAGGTTGCATTTACAAAAATAATTCAATTAACACACCGTGGCCATTCTTCTTTATAAAAATTTTTATTATTAGAAAATTGGTTATCTTTCTACACAATTATATCTAATATTAATTGATTTGCGTACAAAAAGTTTTCAAACACACCGTATATCCATTATTTCATTCCCCTTGAAATTTAAAACCACCCGCACCATTCGATTTAAAAAATACCTCTCGAAACAAAAGCTCTGCTCATACATCTCACCCCTGGCGCAATTCCGCCGCCCCGTAAACTCCGCCCACGCGCGTAAACTCGCATCTCCCGAAATCAGCAGTATTTCCGATCAGCGCCATATACTACCTTTAAGTAATCTCTCTGTCTCTCTCTCTCTCTCTCTCCTCACTGGTAAAGCGAATCGGATGCGCCGAGGGGTTGCACGCGCACGCTCCGATAAAACCGAATTCCTTACGATGCGAGAGAGAGAGAGCGAGACCGTGCAATCGACTTCGACGCGCAATAAAAGTTAGACAAAAAAAGAGAGAGATAGAGACAGTGAGAAAGCGACAAGGCGCTATAAACTCGCGCCTCGTTTCGCTCGCTCATCACGCGCCGGGTTTATTAGTTGGCAATATAAGGCTGTGTAGTCGCCATCTCTATCTCTCCCTTTCGTTTTTATTTCTCTCTTTCCTTTTTGTTGTACACGCCCAGGTATATATACACTTTGGATCTCCTCGCTCATCCGAATTCTCGAGAGACGTCGCGCGCGACGAAGAAATTCTCGGAAAGACAATGCAGCCCATCTCTCCTCGTTTTTTGTCGTCGTCGTCGTCGTCGTCTTCGACGAGAGAGAAGAGTAATTGACTCGGGCGATGCTTGATTGACGAGGGAGAGAATGACAGAGATAGCTTAAGCCGACCTTTTTTCTTGCCATATCGTTGCATATTATACACGGTATGGCGGTCCGCCTATTACGGCGATGGGAAAGATGCTGGGGTTCATTAGTGGAACGCGCAGGGCTAATTACTGTGTAGGAGGGACGACGAAGAGGAGGGGAAAAAATTCTGCGCGCTCGGAGGCTTAATTGAGAAATGCGCGGGGCCGTTTTTGCCTGGAATGTGGTGCTGCGCTGCGTGTATAAGAAGGTATGGGATGGGAAAATTTTTATTTAAGTACGAGTACGTTGCTGCTTCTTAGTGCGGTCTATATTATACGATAGTGTTATTATTGGACTGATGGTTGGTTAAGAGCTTTTCAGACGCAATGGAAAAGCTTTTTGATGAAGTTTTCTCAAAAATCATTTAATAAGACCGGAAATGAAAAGTTCTCATTAAGGTTATTGATACTTTCAATATTACATTGAAACAACATTATATTTACAACAGTCACTTCCACCAAGTTGATTCAGTTATGGGAAAAATTCATATTTCATTTTTAATCGCATATCTTGGAGCTCGTCAAATCAAGTGTTTGGTCAGGTAAACTTATTTCTTCTGAAACTCAACAATTTCGTTATAAACATACACCGTTCTGCTTACTTCCGAATTCCTAAAAATAGCTAAATGAAACATTCACTCGATACATAACCTCAAGATCATCATAATATTAATGAAACACAGTAGAATGCATAAAATAACGCTCGGCCGAACGAATAATTCAAACGAAAATAAATTAACCGCCCACCTGTCAATAATGAATAGGCGCGTGCGCTGAAATATCGGCGTGCGCGTAGAATACCGACGAAGAACACAACACATGGAGGAGGGGGGAGGTAATTAAAACAATAATCGTTAATCAGCGTGATGCAGTTTTGCAGGAGAAAAGCCTTCGATATCCGGCAGTAAAGTCAAGAGATAGATCTATACACATAGAATGCGCAGCAGCAATTAGCAGAAAAGTTGATTTCTCCTGGGGAAACTGTGAGTGTGCGTGGCTGAGGGAAGAGAAAGAGTGCGGCTATAGGTGGAAAGGATAGAGGCGGTAAGTGTCAATTTGGCCGCGCAGAGGCGTCTGATCTCATATATATATATACCGGATCATCGTGCTGTGTAATTGATTCTCTCGGATCATCTCACGCGCGCGCTCGTATAAGATACCTGTACCGAGCGGAAGAAGATTAATTTTTTATGAGCGAGGTTTGTGCGCATGGGACCTCTGTAGGATTTGTTGCTGTGTCAAGATTATGATCCAAAGTAACTGCACGTATTCTAACTAAATGTTATTACCCTTGTTCGTTGTTTTTAAGCTTAATATCACAAGCGGTATTTACTTCTAATACTTTTCCTTCATTAAATTAAAAGCACGTATTTCATTCAAAATAATAACACCTTTCGAAACAGAATTTTTTCATCCAAAAGCAGTTCGCTTCCTGTACTTTTCCTTAAAACCGAAACGAGAAAAATTGCCCGAATGTTGGAACGCTCACCGGGTCACGGTAACCTCGTCTCTCTCCCTTTTTTCCCCCTTTGTATCCTCCGAACAAATTCGGTCGGCTGTAATTCGCGATTTTTCGCCGAAACCACTGACCGAGTTGTCGAAGTTCTCCCCAACGGCGAAGTTACGACGCCAAAGCGTTCGTCCGTTTAGTGGGTGACTTTTCGTTTTCATCACTGTTCGCCCCCCTCCTCCGTTCCCGGGCTAGAAGTTTTTTATTGACTTGGAAATTAACTTCGAAGTTGCGCGTAACAATTGAAAAATTTGAAAAGAGTAATTGCGAAACTTTTGGCTAAATACACGTATAGCGGGCGAGGGTTCGATATCCTCTGCTCTGAAAAAACGAGGCTGTTCCTTTTTGGTACGGGTAATTTACAGTTTTTCACAGTTTATGAAATGGACATACTTGGTATAAGAATCGATTTCCAAACCTTCGATTGCCGAAGAAAATCTTCGCTCGCTCATTCCCGGATCCCTCCACCAGTCGTGAAAAATATTTAACGATGTATAGGTATCTACCCTCGCCGATCTGCGCTCACCAGCCGCCGAGAAAGCTCAACCCATTTCCCCGAATCCAGGCTACTACACTCGCTCTCACGATATATCCAGCGCACTGCAGCAGTGTAGCAAACCCTCCAGAATTCCAAATTTCACAAAAGCGCGCTTGGCAAGTCTCCGGGTAACGATCAAAAAGAAAATGCACGAATGCGGAGGAGGAGAAGCAGTACGTAGTATCGAAAAATTGCGCCGCGAAATTCCGTAAGTGAAAAATTGATCGGCGGGGGTTTGCCGCGCGAGGTCCTACCCGTGGGAATACAGCCGCTACCGCCGCCGCCGCCTTTGGCACCGAATCCTCCGAGGAATATATCCTCTACTATACACTGCGCCCGTATAGATTTATCCGTTCGCTCTCGTCGTTCCTTTCTTCCTGGTTTTGGCTGTACGGAGAGCCTCCGCGCGCGTGTATTTATCGGGAATCTCTCGCGCGCTGTATTCTTTTGTGAGCTGATGCGCGTGGTAATGCGGGGAATTAACGTAGATATAGCCGGGCTGAGTGAGTAGGTGGATATGATGGTTTTGGGGTTTTATGATGTTTTTTGCCGATAATTAAGATGAATAATTCAATGTGTGGCGGAAAATTGTATTTAACGTAAGTTGGAGAAGTATTAGAAATTTAGAGTACGTTATTAAGCTTAAAGAATCGTTCTATAAAAACTATTCTACAAGTATTCACTGTATAGTCGGCTTTTTTTTATTCTTCTACTCCAGCGGTTTTATTATTTAATATTCGTTTCTGATTTACGCCGAATCGCACAAAACAAAAAAAAACTACACAATTTGTAGCCGGTACATAAACACAAACTTCCTTAACAACGGGCTCGTAAAAAGCTGTAGAAAACACTCCAGGTTGATTACTTTCGCATAAAACCTTCTTTATGATTCTTAGTAAGAGAAAAAGACTTTACAGAATAACGTACTGCGAGAAGTTTTATTTTTAAATTGTCTAAGTGAAGTTTATTTTGCCATTTTTGCAATTTTATGTATGTTATCACGAACATAAATCTTCCACAAATGTAAACAACAATTTGCTACGTTAAATAAAAATACCACAGTCATGTAATATTATTATCAAGTCTTTTTCACTTTAAATTTTCATTGCCTATCTTAAAATGTTGTTATGCTTTTCTCATGTAGCATCTACTTATTTATCATTACTTGATTTTCATAATTTTTCCATAATATAGATATCTAATTCAATACGACACGAAATATTTCAAACATCTGTATACATGTTTCATCTCTCCAATAGAAAGAAAAATTACTTTCTATATATAGAAGTCATGTATGCATATCACACAATACGTCTACTATAGTTCCACAGCACCGTAAAAGAAAATTAAACGCATATCCCTCTCAACTCCGAAAATCAATATTAACTCTCTCAGAACCCGGCAGCCTCAACGTCAAAATTTCATAAAACAATGATACCCACCCACGAGAAAAATTCAACTCGTAGAGAGACAGTCCGTGAAACCCGACGGCATATATTATCGCGAGGGCACGCGTGAAATAAAGCTCGCTAAGCGTTTTCCACTCTCTTCTCTCTCTCTCCCTTCTACGTCCGTCCGCCCGCGCGAGTACTTTTTGCAATCTGTTTGTGCTTGCGCGCGCTCGCGTCTCGCGACAGCTGCGCGGAAAATCCTCGGTTATTAAAACTCGCGATTTACGGAACGCGCGAGCTCGTGCGCGCGTGGATTAAATTTCCGCGCGTCGCGGTAGTTTTGGGGAGATTAAAAAAGAAAAAGGAGTGTGAAGGGAGATATAGAGGGTCTTCTTCGTCGCGGGATATAGCCGTTGCATGCGAGCGGTTTTGTTTTTTTCATTAAAAGTTTTAGGGGTTGAGTATTGTTCAGGGATTTGGTAAAGTTTTATATTTTATTTAACCTTTGAAGATTTGTAAACATAGTTGAGTATTTTCATGTTCAAAATTAAGTGAGAGTATTTTTTCCCATAAAGTATAGTTGTAAACGCATTAATTTGAAATGAAAAATTTGTACATTGCAGGGAAAGTAACTGTGTACTGTATATGCTACGTATACATATAAGAACGTAGAAAATAAATTATGTTTTTTTCCTATCATGTTTTAAGTAGTCCAAGTCAATCACAGATCAGGAATAGCATCAACGTACCCTCCATCACTTACCCAAATCTTATTATGTTTTCGAATAATACACTTTTCTTAAATTTTACTTACCATCACCTCTATCAAAATATCTCTTCCCAATATAACCTCCAGCCTAAACAAATGCTCAAAATTAATGGCCTGCGTGCACGTATCCCTTGCGCATGTGGCGTAAAAGCCGCGCTGGCAAGACATTGAGGCCCTCGTAAAGCCGAGTTTCCCGCGACGAGAGAGAAAGCAGGAAGCTGAGGAAAAAAAAAGTTTGACCTGAATGCGCCGGAGGTCGTTGCCGCGAGTAATGCGAGCCCCGGGATGTGGATTTAATGATTCCGTGTGGGGGTGGCAAGCGGAATGCGCGCGGCGGTTTTCGTAACTAATTTGTAATGGATTTTAATTAAGTCGGGCCCCAGAATGTGAATTAAATAGTTGCCCGGAATTCAGCAGGATGTGGAAATTCGGCGAGTGTAATGAGTGATGTGTTTATGTGGTTTTTCGATGTTGATTAGCCGGGGCTCTTTAATTTGGCTTCTCGTGGAAAAGTTTGCATTTGTTGATAGGGTGCAGGGTAATGTGTTAATATTACAATGGTGAAAAAATTTGCTTTTTCTGTATGTTAATAAAATGGAAACTCAATTTTATTGATGTTTGTACATGGTTGGATGAAAAAATAATTGCTTTTTTATGTTTCTGTTTTAGGTAAGGAAACTTCTATCTCTGTGGACTTTAATTCGAAACGATTATGTAAGTTTATAACTCTATTTCAACTATTTTCATAAGAGAAATAAATAAATATTGTTTGAAAAGCACTTGATTTTGTACACGCGGTTTGGGTAGGATAAGAGTAGAGCACGCTTATGTGCATATTAAAACATCATACGTAACGTATGACGTATAAATAATTTCCCCCAACGTTTGCATAAATTTAATGAAAATACTTCATTTTAGCGGAAAGAAATTCTTGAAATATTTGTACAAACTTTAACAAACGAACGTTGTTGAAATAACTGAATTTACGTAGAATGTTTTACAAACATTTGTGTTCACTTAACATTTTTTGATAATTAAGAATCCCACGTCCGATATATTTCTGAGAAATCATTTCATTATCTTCAATTCATTCCAAGTATTAATTTTCCTAATTATCTTGGTTATATTATGAAAATTAATTAAAAATACCATTTCTCTGAAAATCCCTCCAAAAAATGTAAAAAAATTACATCGTCAAAACTTTGCGAATCTCAGTAACGACCTTTCCCAACTCCAATCAAGAAAACCACCCGAAATTAATTCCCAAAAGAAGCGCCTCCAACTCTCTCCAAGAGCTATAGCCCTCCGCTTCCTCCCAAGACCCCGCGAAGAAAAAGAAAATAGAGAACCGAACGAACGCGAGTCTTGCATAACGAGGCCATCGAAGCCATAATAATACTCCACCCCTCTCCCCCGACAGCGTGGAAAAAAGCTTACCTCGGGCTTTTAACGAGCGCATAAATCGCGTTGCGAGCGAGATTTCACGCCGAAAAATCTCGGCCCTGCCCCCGAAATTGCCTGCATATTTTAGGAGCGCGCGACATGTCGTGCGACAGACTTGCCATTATCAGCGAGGCGCTGCTGCTGCTGTCTTCTTTTTACCCTCTCGGAACGCCGTGTGTTCCTTTTTTGGATTCCTCGCCGGGGGAAAATTCGATTTCCCACGTCGCTGGTGCCGGGACGAGGTCTTCCTTGCTCGTTTTTCTCTTGTTTTTCGGGTGGGGGTAGGAGAGGTTGCTGTTTATTAAGTGCACGAGTTGGGAACGGCTATCTTTGGAGGTTTCGCGCGTGGGGGTGATGGCGTTTGTGGTTTTGGCGTTAGATGGAATTTTGAAATGGAAGCGGGTACACGTTGAGGTCTTAAAATGTAGAGGCGTTGAAGAATGTATATTTATAAAGAAAATTTGAATACTTTGGCTGTGTTTGAAAGGGTATTTAGTACTAAAATTAATTATTCAGTGTCTAATATCATTCTAACGAAATCAATAGTAGTTAAAGTAGAATACAATTATAAGTTGGCTATATGTCGATTTCTACAAGGAATTACCCCTAACTGTGGTGCAAAAATGGCAAAATTTCAAACTTGAAGTACACCTCTAACAACTGTTTTTTCTTATTATATAGGTATTATACTCCATGAAAACAGTGTTGAACATAGAAAATCGGCATAGTATTTTTCAGAAAGCTGAAATTAATTTTTTTTATGGGAATTTAACATGGGAAAAATGGACGAAAAGTGCTCACTGATGATTAACCAATAGCGAGCCATGAAAGGTAAATATTCCACAAAAAAGCGATTAAAGTAGAAGAGAAGAGCTTTAATTTGGTATAAGAATCGTTAAAATCGGTCAATTTGGCGCAAAGTTAGGTGCATTTGAAAATTTCGAAAAATGATCAAAAATGAGTGAATTACGTGTATCTGGGGAAATTTGCTCATTTTTCACGATTTTCAAATGCACGTAACTTTGCGCCAAATTGACCGATTTTAACGATTCATATATGAAATTAAAGCTCTATTTTTCTGCTTCAATCGCTTTTTGTGAAAATTTGTTTGTCAAATTTAATAGCTTGCTATTGGTTAATCATGACAGACTACTTTTTGTCCATTTTTTCCCATGTTAAATTCCCATAAGAAAAATGAAAAGCAGCTTTCTGAAAAACACTATTTCGATTTACTATGTTCAACACTGTTTTCATGGAGTATAGTACCTATATAATAAGAAAAAACAGTTGTTAGGGTGTGCTTCAAGTTTGAAATTTTGTGATTTTTGCACCACAGTTTTGGGCAATTCCTTGTAGAAATCGACATATACCAATAACTTAATAACTAATTAAATAGTAATTCCCAACTAGACACTAATTAAACGACATCCTTACGGTTCCAAACTATACTATATTTAAAATAAAATAAAAAATAATTATTAGAATTAACGAAAACAACACGAAATTCATTATTAAATTACAACCGTCGACCACGCGCTGTATCCCAATTAATATTTCTACCCTCCCAACAATGAAATTCCAGCCCCTCGAACACAATGACTTTTGAACCACCGCAGCTCCTCACTCTCCAATGATTCATCGTTTCAGAGTCAATCCAATCCGGCATCGCAGACTCGCTCGCGTAGCCGTCCGGCTCATAAATCGTCTTCGACTGTCTCTCCCTCTAACTCTGCTTCGCGAACAGAAAAGCTTTCTCTCTCTACCGTCCATCATCCTGCGCTCGCGCGGTCCCTTCCGTCACGTCCCCATCCGGCGTCTGCATCCGAGCGTCAGAAAGACCTTCGAGTTTCGGATTTTCCCCGCGCTGCAGCACCCACACCCGTATACTACACACGTGCATACTCACGTATACGTACAACATGCGCACGTCGTATAGGTGTGTCTGTGTGGATGTAGAGTCAGCGCGCCGACGGCTTATCCGTTTAATTAACGAGGACAATGGATGACGTCGACGCGACGACCGAACGCCAGAGATTGCAGCGCTCGGTTTACCTTCTCTCTCTCTCCCTCCCTCTCTCTGTTATTGTCTGCTCTGTCTCTCGCCGGCTCTTATTGATTGTGTCTCTCTCACTGTCGCGCGTATATAGACAGCAGCACTCTCCGATCGATAAATATATTTGACAGAGAGTGTATTTATATGCCGAGTGAGAGAGAGAGAGAGAGAGTGCGATATTCAATTATATACCTCGGTAGACGCGTACTTATATTTCATGCGGAAAGTTTGCGCGTTTTGGGTGAGGGTGTGAGGGCAGAGGACAATGGAAGGCGGGTATAGGCGCGTGTGCGGCGAGCTCATTGTTGAAGGAGTTTATTATTCGCGGGATGTCGAAAAGCGCCGGGGTTTATGGATTTCGAGTGAAAGTTCGACGTTGTGCCGGCGCCGGTCGCTCTGCCCATTGTGAAAAATTTTCGGGAGTGGGGAGGAAGGTTTTTCTTTTAATGGATTGTTTACGGTGAAATGGTCTGTTTGGATTATCTCGTGTTGAGGATATTTATTTGATTAAAAGCAGTTGATTCATTTAAAGTGAGTTTATTATTGACGTATATAGTATTGGAACAATAAACAGGGAAAAGTTCTTGTTTGATGGATAAAGCTTTTATCAATTGTGTTTAAAAGTCATCGTACTTGTGTGTACTCTATTTAGGAAATTCGAGCACAATCTTTTCATATAGCTAGATATCATAATTTATGTATATGGTTATCAGGGAGTATTATAACAAGGGCACAGAAGGAGCCACGTGAGATACACTAGAATCCTGTCAAAACTATACCAAAACTATGCGAGGCGCATGTAGAAACTATCCGATAACTATGCGTACAAAATAATTCATCACAGGTATATCACAAAATTACAACCTCTATCTCAAACCATAATCACAAAACTTTTGAAATTCTTCAAAATCTCAACTTTCCATTAAGCATGGAATTCGATCTACCCTCGCATCGCCAATTCTCCCCGGAAATCACCGCACGGCACCCTTTCCCCTATCGACCAATTATCCGCCGTTCAGCTCCACTCGTCGTTCGTCCCCATACCTTCGGCCCTTTCGCACGCGAGGTGAATGCACGGCGGACAATGTCGTTATTGTTTATACAAGCGAGGCGCATTGTCAGCAGTCACCGCGGCTCGAGGGGGATCGACTACTGCTCCTTTGATTCCGAGCTTGGCCCTGGTCAAGAGCTGATATAGAAGCGTCACGACTACCGGTGAAAGAAGGGATTTTAGGGGGCCAAGGGAGTGGGTAAGTGATTGCTGTGAATCGATGATGGTTGATTGGAAATTTGGAAACAGTTGGGTTATAGTATTCGGTAATAAGAAAATTTATACTTTATGTGTACGTTAATTGCACTGTAACAGAATATAAGGTTAATGTGGGCATTGGTATTCTTTATTGAAGATTTGTTAATGGCATAGTTTCAATAAATTTTTATATTATATTATATTTCGCTTCATTTCCCCGATCAAGTTCCGATTAAGGTAGTAAAGGATCAAGAAAGGAGTACAAAAAGAAAGACAAAATGAGATGTATGTGGTCAGTAATAATTTAGAACTCTTTTTTAATGATTTGTGATAGTATGAGTGTCGACGGATTCCCTGCGTTCAGGCGTTCCAATAGCACTGCCCGTACTAAAAAGCTGAGAAACGATGCTGCTGCAACGTTTGGAGGCTGTAACATGCCCTGGAAAACATTTTTTTATGTGCGGGATTGTTAACGCCGCCTAGCGATCACGGGCGTAGATACGGTTCAGTCCGGTGCGCCTGGCAAGTGACACGGTACTGACCTGTGGCACAAACGTTTAAACGGTTAGAGAACTCTTCTTAAATATTTTATACAGAATTCCATCAAATAAATTTTTTATTATATAATAAATTCAATATCTATTAAAATTAAGCATATTTAAGCATATTTACCATGATAATGCTTCGGTGAAAAATTCAATATAATCAATATTCTGGTGGATGAGAAAAACATGTAGTTATTGCCTTATTGATAGTGAAATTGTAGTGCTATTATTTATTACAAAATTATCAATAATTAGCCAGGAAATCGAATCTCCGTAACACTTACAAAAACTTGATTATATAGGGGTGGGAGTGGAAAAAAAATCTATTTTTGTTTCTTTTGGTATTTTTCTCGTTTTCATTTTTGATTATCCATTTAGAGCCGTATCTTTCCCTTCTTTTTCTCTCCCTGTTGTAAAATACTCATAAAATCTTTTAAAAAAGGGGCGGAAACCTCATTATATTCGCCAAAGCAGCACATTACAACCAATTCACGCTTCGATAAAAATTAACAGAAATTTTAATTATTATTGTATTCGTCGATAACGTATAATGATGAGTTAAACATAATTAAAGTCCATATCAAGTAGCAATTATACGAATATAGTATTCGAAATATTAAATAATTCACGAATTAAATTGTTCACAGAAAATTAAAAAGTTTAAAAAAATTTAAATATGCGCATAGTTTATAATGGATGGATACTGGCGAGATTTGCAACTTATCAATAACAAAAAGTTATTGAAACACCAGTATTGGACGTGCGAACGGTAGTTCATATGATTCAATTAAATATTCATGACGCATTTGTTCTACTTTAATAAGTGGAACAAGTACGGCTTTGGTTCGACAAGCATATTGGAAATTCTATTAGAATGCTGCACTCGATATTTTGAACTTTTTAACTAATAAAATGCTTGATAAATCAAGATAATTACATACCAGGCTTTATTGAATTTTCTAGTTTCTAAATTTAATTTTAGAGGGCACTGCAAAAATTCCGACGAATGTTTTTAATTAAAAAAAATCATTATATCGTCGTGGCAAATCAAATTATTCATTTTGCCACGGAATTTTCATCGGAATTCAATTTATTCGATATAATGAAGCAAAAATTGCGCTGCTCTCGTTTTCCTACTCTTCGCGTAAAAGTCCGCATACTCGCGCCTCCCACTGTTTCAACGCAGTTGATAAAAAATTCAATTCACCGCGCGGAATCCAATATTATTCGGTTCCATTGAGCGTTCGCGCGCGGTAAATATTAAAAACTAGACGCGCAAAAGCGGGAACGTGGAACTTTCTCCAGCTCCGTCCCTCCTTTCTTCCCTCCCTTTTTTACACACACGCTTTTCGTACGGCAAAAAAAAAAAAACTAGTGGGGATGGATATTGCGGACGGTTGGCCGTATTTTCGAACGGCCGCGAAAACCGACATTCATATTACTGTTTACCCTGGCCTCGTGAGTTCTCTCACTCTCTTTTTCTCCCTCCCACCCTCTCTGGTTTCCATTCATCTGTGGTCTGTGCGGCGCGCGGTCTCTCTTATGCAATCGCCGTCGCTTGCGTCATATGTGATTCACAAAAGTTTTCCCCGGAAATGCATTCGTTCTCTCCGCGTGTGCGTCTCTTTGAAAGCGCCTGCCTGCCAGTCAGCCTACGCTGTCGACGTCATTATAAAACGTGTTTATCGTTTTGAGGAAATTAAAGCGTGGAAATGAAAATTTGTTTCATATATAAGCCGTCATTAACTCGGAAGACTTTCAAGTGACGTTTTAATATGTAAAACTCGAGAGTTGTTTAAAAATAAATTGCATGTTTGGCTTTTAAAATGAAGAGATTCAATTTCAAGTGTTCTAAGAATTTACAATTTTTCCATTTCGCTAGAGTTGCGCTCAAAGGGAATAATTTCACGTGAAACATTCGTAACATGGCGATATTATACGCATACCTCACACTGAAAATTATTATTCATGGAATCGCACTTTTCATTTCCCAGTACAACAAAATACATTAACTCAGCGAATTCTCAGAACCAGTCGGCCTGACCAACACACCAACAAAACACACTCTCCATACATCCTTTCCCACTTTCGCACCTACAATTTACCTCCCAAACTCGGAGAGTTCGGATTCCAGCCGTTGTTCCAGAACGAAGAGCGAACCGCACGCACTGAGGGTCCTAAATTCGAGCTCATCAGGGAGTAATGTGCAGTGCAACAGTGGCAACAGCATGGCTTCGCTCTTTCAAACACGATTAACCGAGCGGAATTTCGCACCCAGCCGAAACTCTGTTTTATACGCGCGCACGCGCCCACCTCGGTTAATTATGTGCGCTCACGCGAATTATGCTGCTGGGAGAAAGAGAAGAGAATGTAAGGATGCTGATCCTAGTGTGTGGTTGGACGGGGAAGAGGTCATTGATGGCCAGGTCGCGTGATGCGACGGTGGTGGTCGTTAGGGTAGTTGGGAAGGATTTTGGGTTGCGTACAAGTTTAAAGTGGTTCGAATGTTATTAACAAATATTTACGATTCCGTATAAATTATTTATCCCACAAACCTCCTTAAAATTCATTCAACCGGATTTGAATCACACGCCAATCGAGGCATTTCTTTATACCCTATTACCAACACTTCGCACAATGAAAATTGCCCGTAATCATCCTCTCAAAGCATCCCGCGAAAAATAATAATATATTCGTCCCGACAATGCTTACCATCCCATATCTCCATTGTATAACGCAGAACCGAAGTCATTCTCGACGCGCACCCGCGTAATCACGCCCATCTTCGCGCGCACAAAAGAGTATTCGCACTCTCGAGACGAGGATCGATCGATCGATAATGGCGGAAGTCGCGCTCTCGACGAAAGTGCCTTTTTCGGCCCATTACGAGGACGGCGACGGCGGTAGCCTAGGGCCAAAGGGGAAGGAAAGATGGGAAAGTCGCGCCTAAGTTGTTTCGCGTATTACCGCGGGGGGAAGTGGATTCTTGACGCGGGCGTAATTACGCGCGATCGGCTGGAAAAGTGATTGACTGGGTTCTAATAAGCAGCTTAGACGGTGGTTTTAAAGTTTTATAATGTGTCGGTGGTAGTGCGCAGTTTTATTGTGGGTTCTTTCAGTTAGTTTCGTCGAAATAGTGATGATATTTGAAGTGAACGAGTTATTATGAAAAAAGGGACAATTTTATAAAAATACCAAGTAATTAAACTGCTTTGTAGTTTCTGAAGATGGGAATTTTCTCGAAATATTTATTGAAAAGGAAAGAGCTATGGAAAAACTATACCGATACCTCTCGGCGAATTTCTTTAAGAATATATTAATCCCTGCTAAAGTCTTAGAGAACTCTTGAAAAAACTATGTTCATCAACCCTTCAAATAAAAAGAAACAATTTTATAAAAATATTATTCTTTCTCTAGCCAGTAAAGAAACTTCCTCCACCTCGGCTATACCATAATTTCACCATTTCCACGACATCGTCTTCCGCGCTATTCCTCATACCACAGAAAAACCATCTTCACAGCGCATTTCCATCGGCGCCAACCACCTAAAATCACCGCACTTACCTCCGATAAGAAGGAAAAAGGAATTCTGCGGCCCAGCAGCGACGCGACGAGTGCGTTAACGTCGCGGCCAAACGGCAGATGCGATTTCTCTCGTGAGAAACAGCGGGAGGTCGTCGCCGGCTCTCCAGCGAAATTGCCCCGACTGAAAGCTCTTCGTCGTAATTTTTCGCGACCAGCCGCGCGAAAGATAAAGCGAACAGAGAAGAAGGAGGAAGAGAGATAAGTGGGGACAGGTGGCGCGAACGGAGAGTTTTTGGTTCGGCGGGAGGGAATTGTCGCCCCGTTGCTTTTGAGAGATAGCGCAGATGTGTTCGGTCGGGTTCGGTAGGGTCTCAAAGTTCTTTTTTTTTTTTACTTGCCTTCGTGCTGCTATAGTTAAGGTTGATTTTTTCGTTTTTTGGTAGGAGATAGGTTGGAGTGTGTTTTAAAGATCTTGGTAAAGTTTTAGCGTGGAATTCGTATTTTGATTATAGTCAAGATTTACAATGTATACAATGTGTTAAGAATTTATTTTCAAAAATTAATATATACGATAAAATGAAATTCATGAAACTTATCCGGTAATTATCACCTATATTTATAATGAAATATTTTTTATTTGTAGGGTTTAAAAGATTTTCTTAGATAATAATGGATTGGCGCAATTAGAGAGTATTTTCATGAAACTTGAAAAAATTAAAAAATATTTAATCCGCAAAGCGCGCTTAAGTTCTACGGATCGCCAGCTTTTTCGTCGTCTAAGGATAATCCAAGGCTAAAAATAACTTTTCATCTGCCAGATACTTTCAGCTAACTAGAAAAAGCCCGAGAATTTATGTCGACATTTTCATACTAAGAAAGAGAACTCGTTTTCATTAATTGAATGGTAGTACAACTTCTTTGTATAAGTATAAAATTTTCAATATCAATTTTTATATTTTATTATAGAAATTTGGCCGATAAATTGGATTCGGTTATAAATAACTTTAGTTATATCATCTCTCGATTGTAACCGCGGTATTATTTATGAACCGCTCGTCGATGAAAATATGAAACAAGTACGTAAAAATACCTATTCGAAAGCAGCAAATGTACCCGCGGCGTCTCTGAGTTTCGAAAAAACCGTAACATTTTATGGACTTAATAAAACTCTTTGCCCAATATTTGCCTATCAAATTATTTTATAATCCGGCTGTAAAGATTTTATTTGGGCAACAAATTTCCCCCTCGATATCGAATTTACGATTCGCAAGCCCTGCTTATAACTTCTTTTTTTACCCCGAAACAAAGAATACGCCCAATCTTACAGATTTACGACAAAAGCTTTTGTAAAAAAAAAATAAAATAAAATAAAAATCACGGGAAAAAGCATTTTCACGCAAAATTGCTGAATTTACGGTGCAATGTCCAGCAAAGGCTCTTATCATTTCCCTCGAAATCCCTTTTATCACCGCGCAAAACTATTTATCAGCGTGTCGGGCGTTCGGTTTTACGCGCCGCGGTGTAATGAAAAATTTCACGTCACAGGCGCGTTGTAAATGAAAAAGAAATTTCACGTTAAGACCGGATAATACAAATTAAAAGCGTAGGGGTCGAGAGAAGGGCGGGGTGAAGGGCCGTGGGAGAAAAGAGTCGAGGCGAAATCGAGTAAAGGACTCATTTCTGCGAAACTGACACTGATAATGGAAGAGGGAATGAACAATTACGGCATCAGTCTCGGCGCAAGTATAGAGCTTTATTAAATTACCCCAATTACACACTACTAGTCTTGTTCATTATTTCGCGAGATGAGTGCGCGAGCGCGCGAGAGGGTAGCGAAATTTTTTACGCGAAAGAGGGACGATAAAAGCTTTGGATCTCTCGCTCTCTCTCTCTCTCATCGTGTCCCTCTCTTGTTTCGCTTTTCCCCTTTTTTCTGCAAGCCTTCCCAACTCTTTTTCTGCCTCTTCTGAGCAAATAGCCTCGCTGACTTTATTTTGTTTTATTGAATTGGCGCTTCTGCCGGCGCTAGAATGGAACTAATTGAAGTCGGTTCGTTAAATTTTGTTAGAACCTTTGCTATTACATTTATATTGAGCGTATTAAAATCCAATAGAAGCTCTATTATTTGAAATTCAACAGTTTTCATTTTATCGAAGTGCAATTCTGTAGTAAATGGGTTAGAGTATTGTGAAACGGTGAAGAATATCTATTTGCATGATATTGTACCGTACGTTGCTTAGCTTGAGTGCATTTATTTACATTAGTTATTACCGCATAAGCAATAATGATTATTGTAATAGATTCAGTGTCGCGTCCTGCAGCTAAACCATTGATTTGCATAGTTAAATAATTACGTTAATCGTGAAATATTCAGTAAGCAATATCGTAAAAATATATGAAATAAATAAAATTATTATATTTTATTACAATTATAAATACAAATCATTTGACATTACAGTAATATAAAATATCACATAGTAACAAAATTAGTTTTATATGACATTCAGTAACACGATATTATATTTCATTCGGCATAAACTTATGTTTTTTATTAATGTTCATATTACCGTCATCTGGATTACCATAAAAATCTTTATCCCCATATAAAGTGCGCATTTCAACCACGGAAAATATGATCCGTCATATCGTTCTTGAAAAAAAAAAAAAAAGAAAATTCCGTCTAAAAAATTTCCCAGAGTAGTAGTAGTACTTACCGTTGCTGCACTGCTCTTGGGAACTGATGTCACTTATTTTAAAAAGTCCAACTTTTATAAGCTTCCTTATGCATAAGAAATATACGCAGAAGTATTTTCCATCGAAAGGACCATTCAATCTCTTTCAACAAACTTTAAAAGAGAAACTATCAAAATTGGACTTACTACATCGCAGTCGCCTATATTTTATTGCGAAAAATGGCTTCATCCCATTTCAAAACTCCACGCGACATGAAAAAAAATCTCCGTTACAACCGTTGGCCTATACACTATACTTCCACCCGCGCGCAAACATGAGATGAAGACAAAAGTAGGACACGAAGGCCCGATACAGGTACACTCGCTCACATACATATACATGCACTCGCGCGTATACATTCGACTCTCTCTCTCTGTACCCTCGACGACACAACACAATCGCCCTTTAATTACGTCGATGTACGGTAGAAGGTTGCAGCGGTGGCGGCAGACGGCGCATATCGCGCGCCTCGCTGTGCACGTCGGCTAACGCATATACATACATATTACATGTATATAGACAACACGCGCGCGTGCGCGCTGAAAATCCAACGAGAGAGACTCGAGGAGGAGCGGCGCGGCAGAGGGAAGAAGAGATAATGGCTTTGTCGGCTAAACGCGCTGTAACAATTGTAAAGGCTTTATCGCGCGCCCAGCCGCGCGTGTTCTCCACCTGTATATGTGTAGTATTGACGCGAGAGGAGCAGGACGTGAGTATAACATGTCAGACGTGTGCTGGATAACGGGGTATGGCTAACGTTTATGGTGGATGCTGGGTGTGTGGAAGAGTATTCGGACGATGATATAGCGCGCGTATTTTATGTTGGAAACGTTATGCGGGAAGTAGAAACTTGCGTATAATATGGGTGAAGAGTGCCGAAATTAACATGGAAAAGGAATTATTGGCTGGAATGTAAAAATAGTAAAAGATTATTGGGCCCTAGTAACTCCCCAATGCTTTTATATATATAAGTTTTTTATTATATATTTTGATAGCAATTTTATCATGAATAGGCAGTAATTTTCGTATAGAAATTCGAGAAAATTGCAGAACTAAAATATATTCCATTCTCCCCTCCCCTCGTATAGCGATAAAAATAACCCACCCTATTACACGTCAATTCATTTTCTTCAACACATATACACACGCAACCCAGCTATAATTCCGACAACAGATCTGTGTACACGAGCAAACACGCAAATGCACTAGTATAGTATTTCGAGCAAAACTCGAGCTCTTCTATATATACATATACACACATATATACACAGAGAGAAAAGGGACACTCGGCACGAAGGGATTTCACGTCTCTCCGGAGGCGCAACTCCTCGAGGCTTCCGCACATGCGCGACGCCCACGCGCTGAAGTACAACGAAGCCGAGAGAGTACATTCTCGGTGCTTCGAGTTTCGTTTACTTCCCTTTCTGTGTGTGCACGTGCGCGATTGTACCAGGCAAATGAGAGAGGGGGAAAGAGAGATAAAGAGAAGGTCAGAGAAAGAGAGAATGGGACGGTATAAGAGGGAAGGAGGTGAATGGAGACGTACTTTTAATTGTGCTCGAAATTGGTATGCGGTTTTTTCGTTTTAATGGTTTTTCGAAGCGCGTGGGGTGAAAAAAGTACAGTGAAATCGGTTTCGAAATTTCGAGCGCAAAAGTGGTTTTGAGGTCTGGCGTTTTTGAAAGGCAGGATTTTTGAAGTTTCAGTTGGGATTAATGTGACGATTGTAATAATGTATATTTTAGTAGGATAAAATATAAGTTTACGACTACTAAAATTAAATTCTCGCTTATACTTTCATAAATCAATGATCGTTATTTTTAATGTTTTCAGCAACCTATTTCAGCTATCTTATAGCTGCTTTCTCTTACCTCAAACGGATTATTCATCAAAGAAAATCCTCTAGAAGACACGATTCTTATCCCAGTAACGAATTTTCATGCGTCGCAAGCGGACAAAGAGACAACGCGAGAGGCGGAAAAAATTAACTGCGACTTGGAAAAAATGCGCGCACGCGGAGTCGCAGAAAAATAAAAGAAATATAATTCATTTAGACGCGAGCACGAGCGCGATATACAGAGATGCGTTCTGGAAACGTTGAAGATAAAACAAAAAAAGGTGAACACAGAAAGAGACCGAGAGCGGGCGAGATTGCCTTTGTTGGGTGTATACACGTATTTACCTACCGACGCACGAGTGAAATACAGGTGGCCGACTAAATAGAAAAAGAGATGCGCGTCGCCTTTTGTAGAAACTCGTCCTCATTTCGGTTTATCTTTTCATCTTTTAAGCCATCTCCCTCTCTCTCTGTCTTTCTCTCTCCCTTGGATACTATCCATGTAGAAATTAACTTTTTACTTTTTCAAAGGCCTTTCTTGTCGGGCATCCGCGCGCTCGAATTCCCCGGTTAAATATTGATACGTCCTTTGCACTTTTTCAAAACGTGTATATACATAAATGCCGCTAAACCATTCTCGCGATGGTTTTTCCGCGTTGGGACAAAGTTTTCCATGCGAACGTTTTTTCTTCATCACAGCGCACGAGACTCACTCTATCCTTGTAATTAAAACATATAATTATACACTTTGTGACGGTCTTCACAGGAATATACGAAGAGCGCATTGTGCATTTTTTTTTAAAGCGCAACTGTAAGGAACGCGATTCGCGCATGCAGAGACATATGTGTCGCTGAAACGTAGCCCTTTTATTTTTAGCTAAAAAGCGGACGACGAGAGAAAAGGACACAAAAGAGAGAGCGAGGGAGAAAGGAAGCCAGGGAAAAGTACAATTAAATCTCACGCACTTGTTTTCCGAGCTGTCAAGCACGTGTGTTTGCACTAGCTTTTCCTAACGAGTGAAACCTTGAAAGAGAGAAAGAGGGAGATCGCGGGCCGGTAGTAATTCTCGAAGCTATTTCGGTTGTAAATAATTCCATCTGGTTTCCATCAGCTGCACTATACGCTCTTTCTCTCTCTCTCCGAAGAGATATACGCTCCCGATTTACTACTTTCCTCCCACCCTCACTCTCCATTTTTATTTTCCCCTTTTATGTTTCCCGGCTCTCGCGATTCGAGGATGCGATTTTTCCGGACGAGGCGCGAGAGCGCATCTGGCGAGCTGGTAGTTGAAAATGAAAATCTTTGGAAAATTTGCGTCGAGTGTATAGCAGCGGCTCGTCTCTCTTTTTCCAAGAAAGCCCGACGTGGAAAGCCATTGTCGACACTGTATGTGACAAAACTATGATTAAAATACTTTTCGGATATTTGATTTGTCGTGGAAATTCGGAAGGGTGTTTTTTTTTGGGAATAGGGAGTTGAATATGTGGTATGTATTTAAATGTTATTTCGTTTGAATTAAAAGCAATTCGAATATTAATATATAGGAAATGTAATAATGTACGTTTCATAGTGAGTTATCTAACGGAGCATAATGTTTGTAATGGTCTTATTGTTATTTTAGCAATATAGACTTTTTTTATTTTGGTTAGTATTGGCAACAGCAACGTAATACGTATTTACGTTGTATGTAATATTTAACGAATAATGCCGATATAACAGCAGTAATACAGAAACCATAATAAATATATATCTATATGTTTCAGTCGGTATCACAATTTCAATATTATTTTTCAATGGTAGTGATGAAATTGAGTTAAATATGAACGAGAACAAATTTTCTTTATATAATACTTCGAAACTGGTCAGTATTACAAACAATCACAAAAATACGTCCCAGCTACCATTACCTCTTTTCTAGAACCGATAATGGTTTCCATGCTTTTTGGAAACGAAATAAATCGGCCAATACCTTCGCTCGAGGTATTTCTGCTACCCGATCTGGCCCCTATACATACAAAACAGGGAAAAACAAATAGCACGGGCGCATCGAAAATTCATCGCCGCGATTCCGAAACCGATTTTACGAACCATTGGCCCACCGGCACTGTATACTATACATAGATATACATTCACACGATGCCAATTCGTCGGTTCTCGCACGAATCGCTCGCAAACATCTTCCCACTCTCCTCCCATTCACGGAATAAAGAAGAAACGCGCGCGCGCGCGCGAAAAACGAGAAATCCCGCGCGGGTGAACGGCACAATTCGACTTTCGCAGGACGGTCACGTATATAGCGGCGCGCGAAATTATATCTCTCGAAAGGCGCAATATTGGGCGTCGCGGAATAAGTAAAACGGGAGCTCGTGACGGCATTCGTCATTCCTGACACAGAGAGGAGCCGTGCGAATTTGCGATTTCAAGGCGTGGAGAGAGAGAGATTTACGCGCGATTTTCAGGCCCCGCAGGGCTCACAGCGCGGCGTTATTTCGGACGTGCGCGTATATGCAGGTGATGTGGGGGAGTCTTGAGGGAGAAGTTTTGCGCGCAATTGCGGAGGTGTCGTATTTTAGCGTCGTATTGAGGCTGTCTCGTGAAAGATATTTCTATTCTGGAACTGGTGTGTTCCGAATTTTTGTACTAAATTTTCCTTATCGTATATGTTTATATAAATAGATGCATTCGTTTTAAATTAACGACCAAGATTGTTTTAATTATGATTGAGAACTTTTATTGGCGACATTTATTTTTAGTGGAAGTGTGACATTTGAATCCAGATAACTAGGACTGTAACAATTCTAATTATTTTAATACTATGGAATCCCTTGGATTGTAATTTTTTTTTTTACAACACGAACTTGTAAAACATCATTTTCCAGTATAAATCTGTACGCGGAACCAAATTAAGTCCAGAGCTTAATTTCTATGATTATATTATCGCGTTTTATCCGACATTCCAGCAGCGCGCTTTATACCACTCGTACGTGACATTCTAACAGAATCTGCATTAAAATTGCAGGATTATCTCCCGGGAGAAACACGCAGTGAAACGGCCTCGAACCGCGAAACGGGAATGACGGAGATGATCACGTTCATTACCTCAATACTCCTCGCGGAGCTATTCCCGGAATAGCCACAACGGAGGGTTCCCCGAAATTGTTCAACCTCAACTTTCTCCCTGCACATCTCTCGGATCTTCAATTTTTCAGTCGACATGATTTTCGGCGCGCGCGCGCGCATAATACCAACTTTCGAAAGCATTTAACTCGCATTTGTCTTTGGAAGCATTTGATGGATTCGTACTTAGCATCCCGGCGTCTGTTCATAACTTTTGATTTAAAAACTTTTGGAACTTGGCGCGCTTCGCCGGTGGAGGGGTGAAGGGATGAGGAATGGAACTAAGAACCTTCCTACGAGTGCATCTCGCGAATACAATTGAATTCGACTTGATAGTTTGAAATCGCATTAAAGGTGAAGTCTATAACATTCGCGAGAAAGCACTTCGTCGTTTTAATTTTGAATGGGAAAATGTAATTATACCGAATAGTTATTAATTATGTACTAAAGTACTTTCTCCTTTTCTGTTGCAGGTAAGAAAAGCCGTATTACAGAGATATTCGTACTTCCTACGGAACCAAGGAATTGTGTAAGTTTAAGTATGTACAGCTTTTAAAATTATTTAGTCCCGAATGGTAATAATTGGGAATGATTTCCATCGAAAGAGAAAAGTAATTAAATTCAATACAGTTAGTAGCGAACACAACACTCGCTATGAGAAACTAATCAACCGAGAAAATAACGACTCGACAATGAAACTGCAACATTCGCCCTCTCACGTGGCGCGTGAAAAACAAAAGAAACACCCTCGAGAGGAATTTCCTCTTCCCCATCCTCTTGCTCGTCGAGAATCGAAAGATCCCTACCGCGTGTACGCACGCGCGTATTTATGGGCTTTTACCAGCCGTGTCCTACAAGAAATTCCTTTTATCATTTCCCGAGCGCGCAACGAATGTATAGGGCCCAGCTATTACTCGCCGCGTAATAGATGAAGTTGCACGTGATCGCCCACCGCGAGAGGGAAAGAGAGTTGACGCCGAGAGTTACTTACTCTAGGCGTCTATAAAATCTACGACGAAGGGAAAAGTTTTTTTGAGTCGTGGTAACGGTGATGCGCATGCGCGAGTATATGTGTGTGTCGGGAAAGCCCATCGTTGTTGTTGTTGGATGAGCTTTAATTAAAGTTGGGCAATAGGATGGATAGATGTGTGTCAGTCAGATCTTGACAACTGTCGAGATTTTGCAGTTCCGCGATTGGTTCACTGTGATTTCAATATTGATCTTGAAGTAGTTCAAACTAAAACAGATTAGAATTTTGATGAAATTGTTGAAATATTTCAGAACAATATCTCAATTTATTTGTAATGACAATAGTTGTTTTTTAGACCAGAATATACCAGAATATATAAAGTCTTTCAATGCATATTTTAAATAGTTACTTTAATAGTTGGCTTAGCGATTATTGAGTATTTGGTTATCGATGCGTCGTTAATCCTAAACCTATTGCAATGCATCTATATCAATACTTGTGATTTTCTTGAGATTGAACGCTATGTTGTTCATTTCCTGGAACCCAATATTGTCAGTCTAAACTAAGCACGTCGAATGTTTACCAAACTCCTCCTCTCATTCCAACTTAACTGAAATGAACTCGTAACTATCGCAAGCCAAAGACGATACTCCTTGTCAAGCGTGGCGAGATTCGTCCACTCGTTCCCCCGCGAATATACATATCCATCGTATTAATTTGTCCTATACGAATCTCCGGAACGGTGCGACGCTGCTCAGCCAATATTTGGTTTCGCCAACGCAAGCATCTCTCTCTCTCTCTCTCTCTCTTACTTGCGTCTCATTGTTCTACAAATGCAAAGAGCCGTAGAGAAACGAGAAACCCGAGGAGATATCAGGAGAAAGGCCCGAAGAAGACAAATATATCCTTTATGCCTCGAATTGGACACCACGGCGAAAAGGATTTAATAATGCAGCATGTGTATAGCTACCACTACTACTGCTGCTACTATCACCTCAAAGAAGACTACGTCGCGGCGATGGTATATACATATAGTATGTAGGCAAGGTACTACGCGCGAGGCGCGTACAGAGGAACGAGCGTGTGATTCGATTATGCGAGACGTTCGTGTAACGTGAGGGGATTGCCTCGGGCGCGAGAGAGTTCGGGTTTTACGGGGGGCGACACAACAGTGTCATCTTTGTATACCCGTACAGTACTCGCGTAAGCGGAGAGCGTTGCCTGGGTGAATAAATGAAAAAAAATGTATACAGGGGTGGGAGAGGGAAAAAGAGGCAGAGATGGGAATTTTTTCTTTAGTCGAGAAAATTCGAGATGATGGTTTAGAGATTTTGAAGTCTGAATGGTATGTATGAAAATAAAAAAAAAAAAATTCACTTTAGGGATGTTGTGGTTCTAGAGATTTTTTTTTATTCCTGAAAAGTCGCAGAGGATATTGGTTCGTTGTTCGAACGGACTTGATAAGTGATCAAACATTTTTCTTGAAATGAAGATGCCTTTTGGTTAAATTAATTAGGTTTTGTAAGTAACAGAGCATCAAAGGCCAATTTGGTATTGTAATAATTTCATTCTTCCTAGCGTGGAAGGGAGTGTAATGAGAATGGTTGAAATCTAAGAGCTGGTGTTTACTTGAAATTGCATAGCTCTGATATCTTGCTAATTAATTGTACCAGCTTATCATGTTTACTTGTTGTTGAGACAATGTAATTGGGCTGATCATGAATGAAGACTAAGACCTGAAGTTTGTTAATCAATATTTATGATGATATCAAGCAAGATATCAATTAATCAATGTCTGATAAACTATAAGGATAACTTAGCAATTGAACAAATTGCTGTCATGTTTTATTTATTGATCATAATTGTTCTTTACAATTACAACAATCATTGTATTTCATCATAAATCTTAATTACTGATTGATCAATTGATCAATTGGTGCGATCTGTAATTTGTAAGAGTGTAAAACTCTTGCTATAGTTTAAAAGCTGGTTTGTTTAGAGTGTCTAATGAAAATCGAAAGGATCGTTTATTAATCACTTAGAAACTTTCCTTCACCAACTTTTAACTTCCCCCACGAATATCTACGTCTTTTCCAAAAGTAAACTTTATCCCTTCCAATCAATACCTCCAGCATTTCCCCATCACGGAATAAACTGATACAAGCAACTGATAAACTTTCGGTAAAGTACGAGCCCATTTTCATCAATGACCAAACCCGCAATATTACGTCGCAATACAATACCTCACCCCACATCTTCGGAAAATTGTCGCACGTTGTAGGAAAAGTCCCGCTTACAAGCGCGAAAAAAACCACTATAATACGCAACAAAAAGAAAGGACCGAGAAAAACGAGAGAGGGAACAGTCGTCGCAACCGAACATCAGAAGTCTCTTAGAAGGCCCTCAATATTTCACGGAGTTTTTCTGGAAGCATCACCGTTGTTTTTCTCCGTATTTTCTTGCCCCATGTTTCACCTCCTTTTTTCCGCGAGAGCTTTGCCGCGTCCACGTCAGCCCAGATCTCCCCGCGCTTATCCCCTCGGATGTAAAGCCGTAGACTTGAATCTTCAATGGTGGTGCGCGAATGAAAGAGAGAAATACGGAGCGATAAAGCGGAACGTGAGAGCGAGAGTAAGAACTGCTATGGCGAGGGATAGTGCCATCGGTCGTAAGTACACTCGCGCAAATCAGGCTGATCCTCTGATTCATTTTTCTTGCTAAAAGAAACTTGGACATCATATCTTAGAAATTTATCTACGATCTCTTCAATGAATGAAACTTTTAAGCTACCTTATTTTATTGTTGGATGTTTATTTTACGGTTTTTAAGTAGGATTTTAAATTTACCAATTGATATCAGGTTTCAAATAGATTACCTTCGCGCAGTACAACCAGTTCTCTTATCACCTGACTCTTATTATTACCATTTATCTACTGATGCAACACCTCTTCTCCAACACTAACCAAAAACCCTTTTCAAACCATAAGAAACCTAAAAACCGAATAACTTCGCAAACCAACACCAGGAACGAAATATTATTGAAACCCATAGACCTCGTTTATCTTGCTGTGGCGCGTAAGAAACTTCAGGGTAGTGGTGGTGAGGGATTAGCGCCTTGACCGCGCTTTCTCGTTATTAGGCAGCCTTATCGGGCGTTTAGACGCGCAGCCTGCCGTATCCGATAATCCCGATCGACTCGCTACCATCCTGGATTAAAGATGCAGAAGCGCGAGCTGCCGGGAAGTTATCTCGCTTTTCTGCCTTTTTACCCGTCGGATCCCCTACGTTGAGCTTTTTCGAATTCGAGGGATCGGTCGATTGTACGGGTAGTGTCATGTTTAATTACGGAAGGTACGGGCGCGTTCCGACAGAATTAGTTCGGCTTCACAGTTGGAACGGAAAATAGCAGAGTAGAGGAATAGGATATTTTTACCTGGAAATCCTCTTTGTTACAGAGTATTTTTGTTTGTTACGTAACATTTCGTTATTTTCTTTTTTTTTTATTTCGTGTTGAAAATAGTAATTGAAAGGAGAAAAGGATTGAAATAAAATTGGAATCCAGCTACTATGGTCGACATAGAAAGATCCAGTTTTGTAAAAAGGTTATCAACAATCAATCTTACTTTATTTAAAGAGATGGATTATGAGAATAACACTCCAAGTAATAAACTACACTTTTATTGCCCTTTAAGTGCTAACTTTCATCCTCAAATACCCTTTACCCCTCGCTTTCATCCACACTCATACCCATTTTTCATTTACACCCCCAGCGTAAACCGACTCCCAACCCCTTGAAATTCGCACGCGCTCGCCGTGCATCCCGCGCGCGCACTTTCGACCGTATAACGCAATACAATAAACCTTTACGCGCTTTCCCCGTGGCGCTTTCATTTTATCTCTACTTCTCGCCCCCTCGGGCTACTTACTTTTCACCGTGCGTCCCGATGACGATGAAAAGCCCGAGCTTACCGCGCTGCGCATTTTTACGTTGAGACGAGGGGAAGGAGACTTTGAGGAGGTGCAAACGCTGTAGCTGCGCAATAATCAAAACCAATTATTTAAAGGTAATGAGGCGGTAAAGGTGTGAAGAAACGATTGTCGTGGATCATTTGTACTGTGGAATAGCTGATTTTTATCTCTAGGGTTGCGGGAGCCGAGGAATAAACCAAAAATGAGATAAGAGGTATTGCTAGCTCACAGAAGAAGCGTTCATTTATTTTTCTTTGTCGTATCAATTCTTTTGCTTTCTCAAAGAGGAAGCTTCGTAATTATGAAAAAATAACCTTATAAGTAATGTAATTAATTAAGGCTGCACGATATAGATAGATATATAACTATATATATATATAGATAGAGCAAGATTAATATTGATATTGTATCGTCTTGCCTCAATATTCAAGACAATAATCGATACAATATTTATATACAGTTTTCGATAGAATGTCAAGATTGTGGTGTCCGGAATATAAAGAATCTTGTCTTTCCTTGAAAATAACTTGAGATTTTCTTATCGAAATAATGATTAATAACTAATTAAATAAAAACAATTATTTAACTCTCACACAAAGGCTTCTTTAATAAACTTCGGTAGTTGATGACCGCTATATCCTCTCATGCCGACTTACTTAGGTCCGTGAGACAACAGGGAGAGGGTGCGCTGCCTAGCGGCATTATGCGAACTCGGCTCTAGCCGGCGGCATATATATGGCGGGAAAAATAAAATTTCAAATTTGGCATTTATTTATACTTGTGCCGAAATTTGATTGTTTTCGTATTAAACCTAATTGCTTCCTCAAAGAGGAAGCTTTGTAACAAAATTTTTTGAAACTAAAAATGTTTAATAACTCGTTTTAAGACTTTTGGTATTCAAATTTGTCGTTTTTGAGCAAAAAAATTTTCGCGTGTGTGTGCGTGCGTGTGTGTGTGTGTATGTGTATGTGTGTGCCGGCGATAACTTTTGAACCAATCAATCGATTTTCATCAAACACAGCTTAGTGCATTGACTAGTGGTTGCTTCTTGCTTCCACTTCTATTATTTTAAGTCCTTTAGAATTATTGTACCTTGAGAAGGGG